>JAINUG010000177.1:600000-855000 GCA_029706075.1 Aldrovandia affinis
CAGGCTTATTGAGCACACACTCTCCCAAGACAAAGGCCAATTCATAAATATTTGGCGTGTCGTGTCCAACCAAACTCTTTGCTGTGGGTTTGTGTCCACATCGACGCAACGGTTTTAAGTGCCTTTCATCAATCAATTTGTGAATAATTTTGTGTGTGTGTGTGTGTGTGTGTGTGTGTGTGTGTGTGTGTGTGTGCGTGTGCGTGTGTGCGTGTGTGTGTGAAACACTACCCACGCCTTATAATGGATAATATCCTCCCCATATCCTCTTTTGTACACATTCCAAACTGAAATACTGTTGACCAGTAGGCCAGGGAAGCGGTTCCAAGCAATTTGTCTGCCAATAAATGCCAATGCACATCAGAAATTGCCCCTGACGGGCTTCAGACTGGTCTTTTGGAGAGAGGAGAAATCGCATTCCACGTCTGGTTTCCACGGCAATTTTCCGTTTCCATCTCGTCCGTCGAAGCCGGGCTAATCTAAAGACGGATTTCTATGCAGATCAAAGCAGCGCTGGCGTGCGCAGCCTCACCACGCAGCAGCCCACCCACGGTGGTATTCATAGCCGTTGTTTCAGCCTTGTGCTTCCACTTGAGAGACCCGGGGAGGAGAGATGGGGAAGGCCACCTTTTCGCCTGACCTCATCAGAGCCGGGCACGTTGGTGAAATGCATGCTGGGAATGATAGGAGGATAAGTAAATGATTGCTGACCTGGAATCGGGAGCGGCAGATTGACATGTCGGGACGCGGGCGACCCAGTGAGTTGTGACAGCTGTGTGACTGGGCTGTTGAGGAACAGAGGGAGAGACGGAGACAGAAACGGGGCCGGGAGCCAGGGGTTCACTCACTCGCTCACTCACTCACACACTCACACACTCACAAACTCACTCACACTCACTCACACGCTCACTCGCACACTCACTCACTCACACACTCACACACTCACTCACTCACTCACTCACTCACTCACTCACACACTCACACACACACACGCACGCACTCACTCACTCACTCACACACTCACGCACTCACTCACGCACTCACTCACTCACGCACTCACTCACGCACTCACTCACTCACTCACTCACACACTCACACACTCACACACACACACTCACGCACGCACTCACTCACTCACTCACACACTCACTCACACACTCACTCACACACTCACTCACTCACGCACTCACTCACTCACGCACTCACTCACGCACTCACTCACGCACTCACTCACTCACACACGCACACAGGAACCATTAAAACAGCATGGAATAGATGTTTTCGACGTCGATTGAAAACAAAAGGGCTATGACTTTGTGTTGTGTATGGTGCGTGCGAGCGAAGCGGACCGCTCTCTTGTGCCAATGTTCACAGCGAATGGACGGTGTGTGGCATCCTGCTCGCAGGTTTCTTTTTCTTTTTTAGGAGACCGCAGATCGTTTTTGAATAACTCTGCGCTTGAATTCGTGAGTCTCTGCACCCCAGGGGAAAAGTGTGCTAAGTACAGCGGTTTGGCAGCGCTACAGAAGAGAGAGGCTGTTCTTGTGTGTAGAACAGACTGACGTTTAGACGTGTGAATATTCTTGACGTTGCACTTGAGGCACGGTGCCATTGAAATCCCATACAATTAAACGGACGGGAGACCCATCAGACTACACAGATTGTGCGCAGGCTTTCCATATTTATTCAAACAAAAGGGCCGTTTTTCAAAACATGCATAGTATATGATGTACTGTACTGGATGCATTGTCATCGTATGTATCTGTAAGATGCAATGCTGCTTTGATGTGCCTGTGGTGTACTATGCTGAATGCAACCACTATTGCATCATTGAAAACTGAACAGAGAGGAGGCGCCTGAATTTTTGTCTGGAACCAGAGAGACGTGTTCATCGGCGTCACTGTGTTGGGCTGCCCTTCACCATCACCGGAACCTTGTGAAGCAGGAATGTGTGTGATACGACACCAGATGCGCAGATGCAGAGTGCCTCTGTAGCGCACTTCAGCAGCAGGGTGGGGGGCAGCTTTTACGGTAATTACGGTAATAGGGCTGTTTGTGGAAGTGAAGCCATGGGCCCTGCTGGTGGAGATGCAGCAGAGGGCTGTTTTTGCCCCCCGCCCCCGATAAAACCATAAACACTCAGGAGCTCTGCAATCAGAGTCAAGTGAGGGACCCATTCCTCCAGCTGGGGCACTGGAGATTTTTGTTAGTGCGTGAGACGAACGGATGCCGGTTCTCTGGAATGGTTTGTGCCACCGTGACTGCGCCCAGGGCAAGCGAACTGATTGGATGTTTGTGGTCCGAGGCTTTTGCAACGGTCGGCCTTCACTATGGGAAGGTCGGAGGTGTGGAATTCTCAGTTAAGGTCTGAATCAAAAGTATTGCTTTGATAAAGTTTTGTTCAACTAAGGAGATTTAGGAGCACTGCTATTGTACCCTTGAGCAAGGCGCTTGACCTGAATTGCTTCAGTAAATATCCAGCTGTATGAATGGATTGTATGTAAAGAAATGTAAACTGTGTAAGTCGCTCTGGATAAGTGTCCACTAAATCTGTATCTGTGTGTGTGCATGTGCGTGCATGTTTGAACAGGGATGCAGTACGGTTTGGGCCATCCCTGGTCTTAACAGAAACAGGCTAGTATACAGGCTAAGTCACATTAAGCAGTTGGCAGTTACATTCGCTAAGAATGGGGTGTGTGTGCGCGCATCCATGACCCAGACTGCCCCTCAGGTCGTCCTCTCAAAACTGAGGCCCCGTGTGTGAGTCAGAGTAGGTTCTCGCAGAGAGCCGCAGTCTGCCTGCGCTGCAAAGTGCCAATGTTCCTGCCTACGGCTGTGTGACGTGCGAGGGCTGCTCCCCCCGCTGCGCCGCTGATGGCGAGCCGTCTGTAGCGGAGTGTCTGAGTGGAGCAGTCCGTGTCGCTCGGTGACTAAAGCGGAGATTGAGTGAGTCGACCTGAGACCCCCCGCCCCCCTCTCTAGCTCCACGGTCAGATGGCTGAAAGTTCAGCTGCATTTCCACAGACCGGCTCCATCCCTGCTGGTCAGCTGAGCTGTACCCCGGGTGAACCAGAGGCGTTTGCACAGACACCCCTCACCTCAGGGAGAGAGGGGCAGTTAACGGGGGGAAGGGGCTATACCTCCCCTCCTTTCGCCAGGCTAGGCCCCTGTCTCCTCCACTGCCTCGCCACTTCTATAATGCATGTGTACCGCTGGCAGGTGATGTTCTCCCTTTGAAGCCTCTCCAAGGTCCGATGCATATTTAATGCTGATGAGATATTTAAGGCCCGGGCCTTGGATCATTTCCTTCTCACAGCTGTGGGAATGTTTTAGCGGCGCGCGTTATTTCTGCTTTAATCAGGGTACTTTATTCCGGATGCATGCATTGTCTTGTTTTTGTAAACAGGTGGGGGTAGATATTGTAGTGGCATTTTATTCCCACTGCTGTAGCAACAAGACCGTATGTCACACCTCACGTCCTGCTCCCGACCAGCAAAGCTGTGTGTGCGTGTTGTGAGTCGTTTGTGCGCTTGTTTTGTTGGACCGAAGGGAGACGTTCAGGACATAAGGGAACCACAGGAAGGACGGGCTTCATTCAGTCCCTGTCTACCCCTGTCTACTGGTGCCGTGTTTGGCACAACGTGTTCCTGCCAGCCCCCCTCTCTCCCCTGCACTTTTCAGCAGTCTGCATCGTAACTCTCCTTCTCCCATCGCCCAGACGCGGGAGGTTAACGATGGCGCTGCAGAATCGCTCCTGAGCCGCGGGACATGAGATAACAAGAAAGGTGATGACATAATGGACATCTGCGGCTCTGTTTCCTCATTGGCTCCCCCCTCTCCTCTCCCAACGATGTAGGCTAATGATGACCCCGGGGCCTACATGTCCCCACACAGCCTCCATCACGACAGCAGACGTGCCAGGGATGTGATTGGGTGTCGGGGGCTGGTCCCGGCCCGATTGGGCATCAAGGGGGAGGGATGAGCGGTGCTGGCAGCCCCCGTGTGGCTCTGGGATTGGGTGGGGGTTGATTGCAGCACTCTCACACAGCCACTCATGTGGGAAATGGGAGTCCAGGCGCTGGCCCGACCGTCTCCGGGCATTTTTCAGGCTGGGGGCCGCAAACTGCCCAGACGAGCCGAGCCGGGCCGGGCCGGCGGCCGTTCCCGTCCTTTCCTCTCGACCGCTGCCCGGCCACCTTTCAGAACCCCCTCTCGTAACAACAAGAGCCACCCGGAGAAACAAAAGCGGTCCAAGCCGAAGCAGAACCTGCCGGTGAAAAGGGCATTGACCGAAGTCGCTGGGATGTGTTGATGAGACCGCTTTCGGAGGGGGCGGGTAAACAGGCGGCGGCAGGTCAGGCAGGGGCAGTTTTGGGTTGTGGGGGGAGACGGGGGGCCCCAACCGTGTTTGCCGAAGTGGCCCCAGGCACAGTGAGACCCTGTGAGGACACAGCAGCTAAGTGGCTCTGCGGTGTGCCGTGGCCAGGCTCCGGGAAGCAGCGGGCAATTAACGGAGAAAAGCGCACTCGCAGTCAGGGGGGGCGGGGTAATGTATCGAGCAGCAGGGGCGGCCGAATTGACTCCCATTACCGAAGCGTGGCGAGACTTTGATAAGCCGCTTCAGCCAGCTGGAGCGAGCGGACGCTGCAACCGTATCCGTCCGCCCATTCCGCCTCCCCCTCTCCCCCACCGCATTATCGTCTCACGGTCCCGTCAACTCTCCCTTCGGGGAGAGCCGGTCTGAATAGCGAAGAGCTCGCGAATAAACCCGAGCCGGAATGCGCTCAGCGACGACTAAGCCCGGTCTCATAGCAGCGAGCTCCTCTGCTCCTCTCTTCCGATGTACTGGCAGAGGGACACTGTCCTCAGCCGGCACGAGCTCTCTGACTCAGACGGCGACGAGTCTCTGTTTGCTCTTTGCCTTCTGTGTTGCCGAGCGGCGGAGACATCGAGGAGCGCACCAGAGTGGGGAAACAGTGGGGCGCCCCCCTGTGTCTCTCGATGCGCCCGCCGCGCATGAGTAATCCGCTCCACCGGGCTGTGTCAGCACCGGCCAGCCGCCCGGAGAGGGGAGACGACGCCAGGGAACTCTGCAGGGTCCTGGAGCCGGCCCGGAAACGGGAGCGGCCCGGACACGTTTACAGCTGCGTCGCCCTGGGACATCAGCCCAGCGACCGATGAGCGTGTGCCATCGTCGAAGGTCTACGCCGCATCGATGAGGAGCAATGCGCCATCGTCTCTTTGGCACTCTTGAAGCGTGTTGGTCGGTGATTGGCTGGCTCACTGAATGCAGTTGATCCCTGGTCAGCGATAGGTGGCGTTGCACGGCCCGCACTCCCTCGGAGACAGGAATGTGCAGACGAGGACAGACATTTGCATTTGGCGTAGAGCGGAGAACGGTATTCTGCTGATTCCGGCTGCAGTGGTATGAAATCGATCCTCAAGTTGAGAACATCATCAAAGAGTTTGAAGGAGTTGATTTATTTATTTATTTTCTTCAAATGCCTTTTCGCTTATTGAGCCCTGGCCCTGAAGCGTACCGCTGACGGAAATTGGTTCATGTTTGTGCTTCGTTCACAGGCGGGCTGCAAGAATCGGTTTTCGAGGACAGATTTCAGTAGAGATTGAGTGAACAGCGTCCCCTCGAAATCTCCTCCGAACTCAGCCGAGCCTTTTCTGCGCTAGGCTAGCACAGGGCACCTGTCAGAGCACCGACGGCTCTGTCAGAGGATCATTAGCAGGACTTGAATAGAGACGCTCCAGCTTCCACCGTGACTCTATCAAGTGTGACGAACACGATCGGCTTTCGTCCAGAATTATGAACAAAATGCAATTTGAGATCTGTCTTGGGCAGAATTTGGAGGTCGGCTATAAAATGGAAATGGCTGCAGCCCCGTTTCTGTGCACAGAACATTGACGTGCGAGTCAAAATCCATAATTAGTTCAGCGTTGTTCTTTTATTTTCAAAGGAAGCTTTGACAGAAATAGTTTCTGGTCTGTTCTTGTTAAGAGACTTGTGTGGGTGGAGATAGGGGTGGGGGTGGGTGATGGGAGGGGGAGGTGGACCTTGATTAAAACGTTGAGGCAGAAGGTCTTTGTATCGTGCCGTTAATATGAGCTTAAGTGGGAAAACTAGAGCGAACACTGGATCGTTCAGAGCTCGGGCCTGTGAACCATCTTCAATCGTAAACGCACATCGGTGGACCAAAGTGGCTTTGATTCAAGGCCGTATTGAAGTTTCTGCTCTCTCTCTCGGGGTTAACTCTGCTAGCGCTTCGTACACGCACACCGGTAATTGGACATAAATCCAATTACGGTGACTCCGGGCAGCATGGTTCAGTTGTAATAAAGAAATCCAAACACAATTTGCGTTGGCTCGTTTTGTATTTATTTTTTTTTTTTATTTTTTTACATCTCGCGAACAGATTCATTTGCTGTCAAAGAGCGAATGGGAGCATTATATGAGCCGCCGCCGCTGGTACGGTCTACTGGGAAGAGGGGGATGTAGCGCATTTCCTTTTGAAAAGCGTTTATTTATTAATTTTTCTTGCGTCATATTTTGTCTGGCCCCTTCCGTTTAAACATTCCACTGTCAACGCGTTACCTCGTTGTTTTTCTCTTCGTGCCGCGGAAGTCGAGGCATCAAAGGAGCGGCTTCTGAAAGCGCTCCGTGATGTTGATGCCGACAGCCCTTCTCCCCAGCACGACGGGAAGGGAGTTGCAGGGCCCCTCTAAATATGAAAGTCTAAGCGCTGATTTCCGGATGGATTTTTTGCTATGCAACGGTTCCGTCTCATCTTTTTTGCGGCCTGGGCAAACTCACAGAACCCTCTGGGGGTACAAGACACGGTAAAGGTTTGTGATGGTAAAAGCCCACGGTTAAAGTCGCTGTAAAAGTTGGTGATGTCGGACGGGCGTGGCGGTCAGGTCCTCTGAGGACGGCGCCCGGGCTCCATTTGGGCTCTGCAACGCACCCGCTGCGGCACTGTGTAATGACATCCCCCCCCCCTCTTGGAACCATAAGCAGCTGTGATTTGTTCCTTGGTAATCCTTCAGAGCTCTATCAGAACTGCATTGTTAAAGCCTGTCATTAACCTCAGTGTCTGGGTCCCCAGTGCACCCATCAGTCTTCCGGAATGAAATGAGAATGCGGTGCACCCCCCACTCTTGTCAGAGGGGCCAGCGCACTCTCGCGTCTGGGAACCCGGATAGATAGAGCAGTGCGTTTCTGTAGCCGGACTGACTGATGGGTTTCTGTGGAACACAGTAACGGATGACTAATATGGGAAGAGGACCAAATATAAACCCTACAGAAAGCCACAGTGCATAGCTGGAGCATTCTGTGTTTGTGACGCAGTTGTAGCATGAGTCAGTTTGTGAGAGTGTGAGGTGTGTGTGTTTGTGTGTGTGTGTGTGTGTGTGTGTGTGTGTGTGTGTGTGTGTGTGTGTGTGTGTGTGTGTTTTGTGTTTTGTGTGGACATGTGCATCTGAGTGTGAGAGCTTGTGTGTGAGAGTGTGAGAGTGTGAGAGTGTGAGAGTGTGAGGGTGTGTGTGTGTGTGTCAGCTCCTGCGGGGCTCTGTTGGAACTTGCTCTCTTGCAATGTGTTGCTTTCTAATACCTTATAGATCCAATTGAGTCAAAGCAAAACCGGGCTTGATTACCCCGGAGTGTGACCTGGCTCCCCATCCTCCAGACAGATAAAGCCGTATCCGCGCACCCACCTGTGAAATCCGCGCACATTAAAGCGCTCAGATCGCTAGCCAGTCCGGGCTGCCTCCGTGAGCAGGTCAGGGAGTTGGACGTGCCGCTGTTTTTAAATGGGAAACGCCATTGCAGACTCACTCCACAGCTGTCGGACGAATCTAGTAGCGGGAAATGAAAAAGTGCACCGTTCCGTGTCTGAAAGGCTGGGGGTCTTCAGTCCGGTGGCAAAAGAAAGAAGAAGAAAAAAAAGAAGCTCGTCTTGGGAGCTGGGACTGCGCGAGCGAGGAATTACTCGAGGGCTGAGATGCGGCGCTGGTGTTATGTTGTAATGCTCCCAGCCCTCTGACACGAATTTATATACTATAACCAGATGGCACGCAGCCCGGTGCGTTTTAATGACTTCGGACGGTGACCGTAATAGAGGCTGGTCTCCACTGATAAAAAATATCTCGAGAGAGATGGATGGCTCGGCCTACATTTTGATACCGTTTCCCCCACATGTAGTCAGGCCTGTGCGTTGGCGTAAGTGGTGTATTCTAATGATGCATTAATCCCTCCGACGCTCTGGTGTTATGTGATGTAATGCTCCCAGCCATATCTCTGACACACAGTGGATAAGGTGTAGGAATTTATATACTATATTACCAGATGGAATCTCTACTAAATTACCCACCGACATTGATTTGTTTAAACAATTTGGTGATTGACAGCTCATAGTAGCCCCACCCAGTTACTCACTACAAAAAATGAGAGATTTCTGTACACTTCGTAATTCTCAACAAACCTTAGCCGACTGGGTTTTACCACAGGTTCTAGACAAACCAGATGGTCAGCTCCATATTCTTCACATCGACCATTCTGCCTCTATCTTTTATGCTGAAATGTTCCAGTTTGTCACATTGATGAATATTCACGAAGGGGTGTGAACAAAGACAAAATCAGTGGCAATGAGTGTTCTTAGACACATCTGTTCATGAATATTCACTAACTGTTATATAGCACAGGAAGCTGCTGTCACCTACCAGAGATTCACACAGGAGTAAGGTAGTAGAGTAGACGCAAGGATTGCAAGAGCTGACCCGTCTGGCTACTGTTGAGGATCTGTTGTTTTACGCGTCTGTAGTCCACAGAACTCTTCCTCAGCGGGAAACACCTCTTTGCTGGCAGGCATGCCCGTGGCTGGGGCTTTGTATGTGCAGTGCGAGACACCGAAGTCCAGTCCGAGCCGTGCGTGGACTGGAATATCTATTATAGTCTCTCAAGTCCAGTCGAGTCAAACTTTATTATGCCAGATGAGGAGTTTGGTCTGCAGCCAAGGTCACACAAAATACATAAAGTACAAAAGGCATGCACAAAGCAAAAACGAAGCATGAAACATGAAAAACCCTGAAACAGGACATGGTCTTGATTTTCTTGGTCTCAGACAGCACATGAGAGAGGCCTCAGAGGTGTTGAGGGAGCCGCCTCTACACATTTGGTGGAACCAGTGATTCACAGAGTAAAAATGGATAATTCGCGAATAAATATGCATTTGAATGGGGGAACAAAACCAAGAGCTTGTCCTCTTGTTCAGCAAACTCAAAGTCTTTGAAGGTTTCTACATGGGTGAAAGGATAGGCTCACACCACCCCTCGCACGATAGATCCGATTGGACGCCGCTGTCTAAATGACAGATCCGATTCCTTTGTTGGTAGTCTGTTCTTTTTAAGCGCTTCTGCATAGTACCGGAGTCTATTAATCAGGAGGGAGGCTGTGGCATTCAGCTTTTCTGTTTCATTGGTGTGCCTTCCACTGGCTGTCCCAGTTGTTAATGACTTTCAGCGATCAAACCTTTGGCTCATCAATTTTCAGGGATGGATTTCCAATGAGTAGCGCCGGTGCACAGATTGTAGGTCCTGACCTGAATGTGGGTCACGACAAGCTTCGGCCCGGGCAGGGTGTACTGTGGAGCCATGTTAAAAGACGATATCAATATCACTTTGTTTGTCATTTTTATGAAAGAATGCAACATGCCGCTTTTATAAATGGCAGCTTCATCCTAATATTTGCTTTCTGCTAGATGTATAGGTAACTGTACTTAAAATGTAAATGTAAAATGTAGCTGCCAAAATAAAGGCAACACTTCAGTAAATGAGGGATCTTTAAACGGGTGCAGGACCGCGAGTGTCCATCGGGGGTGCCATGTCTTGTACCGGCGGCTGGGACTCTTCTAGCCTGGGCCAGGGCGGTTCTGAATGTTACCAGGTTACCAAAGTGTTTTGCAAATTGCCTTTATTTTGGCAGTTACCTTTATCTCTTGCTAGCAACAAATGAATGGACAAAGAGCTCAATTCCAAGAAACAGCCAGATGGCCAGCTGATCCAGAGGACTACAGCTCGTACCTTCGTTCCCAAACAGTCTGGCATTTGCCTCAAAGGCTCAAGGACAGTTCCACGCTTCAGAGAGAAAGGGACGTCCTGCTTTGCAAAACAAAACAAAAATAGTGTAGAATGTGATGCAAGGCAAATGACACTAGAACGGTCAACATCGGTGCACATCGGTTCCCATTAAATTATACTATAAAATGCTTTAAAATCCTTCAAAGTGCATCTGAATAGTATTTCTCTGTGATGCATAAATATGAAATTATCATAATATTATTGCCATAATAAGTGACCGTAACGGTAAGGCTTGGACTCAATTGAGTCGCCAATATAAAAGCATAAATCGTGAATATAGCTTGTATTGTTATAACTCTAATGTACAGTACAGTTCAGCCGTGTCTCTCATCACGATGGAGAATCAAAGGACCGTACTTACAAGTTTAGTAAGCTTTGGGGGGAGGGGGGGAAAGCCATTCTGAACAGAACAATAAACTGGATGGCCTTGTCACGCTTGGCCAAGCCTTGTGTTTCATCTTTCTCGTGTTTCTCTAAATATTTTGCTCGCGCACCGTGGACTGAATGGGGGAGTGTGCTTTCCGCACGCGTCTCTGCTCAGGGCAGGAAGATGATCTCCACCCAGCCGCGAGCGGCGAGATTGCGTCATTATCGGGTCCTGGAAGCAGATCCAAGCCGGCTCTCGGTGAATGACCTAAATCAAAGCTCTCAGAGAGAGAGAGAGAGAGAGAGAGAGGGAGATGTTCGGAGAGACCGAGGGGGTGGAGGAGTGGAAGTCGGAGGGCTGACGAAAAAGGGAGGCCACTGCCGGCACGTCTTCCCTTCTTCTTTCCGTCCCTTTTCATCCCTTGTTATCACGGCCCCGCGCGTCCAACATACTTAGACGTTGCAGACACCCCGTGGCACGCCCGTAAATCCGTCAGAATCGGGGAGCAGAGGAAGAAAATGGGATTGAGAATGATGGAGGAGGGGAACTGAGGACAGGGGGAAAGAGCGGGGGGAGTGGGTGGGCGGGCGGGCAGGCGGGAGAGCAAGAGGATGAGAGTCAAGGACCCAGCTTTTCTGAAGAGTCAATTTAGCCGAAGGTCCTGTGGTTTCTACTTCCCATTTCCTTTTCCAGTTTGAGGGCAGAGAACCCCCCCCAAAAAAAAAAAAAAACCCAAAAAAATAAGACAAGATGACAGTATTCATGTAATAAATTTCAATGAAAGTCAATTATTTGTAGAATGCGCACTTGTGTCACTCTGACAGACTGGACTGGTCTGAATGCCTCCTGGGGGGGCCTTTTCTACTTCACAGGATTCAAAGTTATTTCACTCTCAAATGAGAAAAGGTGTGACAAAAACAAACCTTGAAATGTAAATGGCTGGACTCAGACAGACGGCGCCCTGTTTGATCGGCAGTGTCACATGTGGGGAGACTAGCGCGCGCGTGCGCGCCGCCCCTTGATGGCGGGTGTGGCTCCGAGACGCCGGTGTGGCGCGTTGCGCACGGCGTTGGGCTCCTCCACAGAGCTGAGCTCACACTGGGGCTGTCTCGATCACAGGCACGGAAAACCTTCAGGACCAGATGGTAAACAAAGTCATTAGAGGAGCTGCTCCTTCGCTGTCCTTCTCTCGCACTCTCTCCGTCTTTCCCCCCCCTCTCTCTCTCTCTCTCCTCTCCCCCCTCTCCCTCTCTCCCTCTCTTTCTCCCCCTGTCTCTATCCTGGCAGAGCCAGACCAAATCCGCTCTATTACCATCATCTCTTGAGCCAGCAAGGCATAATGCCAAATCGTGGCGTTTGACGCAGATTTGACCGCATAAACACCTTTAAATTATATTTTGAGTTTTCAACGCGGAAAAGGTACACGCAGCCCACGATTGTCCTCGTTCCCGTTGCTCTTCCCCTTTTTATGATCGTCCAGAAAGAGAATCATTCAGTTCATTCGGCACAGATCAGTGATCTGCCTTTCACCCCCAAAATCAGAAACTTGGCAAAGCCCCCTCGATACTTTCAAACAGCGCTCTGAAGTGGCTTTGAACCGCCGAACCAAAGCAGCTAGGTCAGTCTGCAGCTCGGCGTTCAAAGACCCGGCGCGTCTATATCGGGTGCACGCGCAGACGTATGTGGGGTGCGCAGGTGGAGGAGGGGCTGGTTCTGGGAAAAAGGGTCTGAAGCGCAGTTTTAACGAGCCCCAGCTGCAGAGCTCCGGTCTCTGAGGGGCCCGCCGGCGCTCTGCCGCAGAGCTCAGTGCGGCTCGTCCGTGGTTCCCCCCCGTGCGCTGGGACACCGCGGGGGAGACACTGAGGAACTGCGGGAAGTTGTACCCAACACCATTCTGTCACCGCACGGCAGCCTCGCTCAGCACAAACGTCTCCTCCCCTCCCTCTTCCCCGCCGCCGCCACCGCCGTCCTGGACGAAAAAAACAAGCCGGCGAGCACTTCTCTAAAGTCTCCCTTTTTTCTTTGTCTCCCATTTCCTGCAGCCCCAGAAGAGGGACGAGCCCCAGCCAGACCCCAAAGCCAGTCCCGCAAAGAGCTCGGAGCCAGCCGTCGACCTGCTAGGCCTGGGTAAGTAGGGAGCGATCGGGCACCGGAGCAGCCGGCCCCTGCTCCAGATGGCCGAGCGGGGGTTTGGCGTGGCGGGCGCAGCCTCCCGTGAACGGTGGCCCTGGGGCGGTGGGCACGTGCCACGGGCCGCGGGCACCGAGCGCCCCGCTGAGCTTGGACGGCATCGACCGCGGAGAGCGGCGGTGAGCCCGGACAGGCCAGGCCAGGCGCCAGGGGTAATTTTATGTGGGAAGGCCGGAGACTCAAGGTGATTGACTGCTTTAATTTAGTTCTAAGTTCCTCTCTCCAGACTTTTAATTCCATTCCCCGCCACTTTTAATAGGGGGAGGCAGACTAGAGAGATGGGGGAACGGAAGGGCACTCGATCCACACATTAGACCATTGATCCGTCTGGCTCTGTCAGGCAAGACCCCGGTGGATGCAGCTTGGTTAAAGGAAGTCGGAAATTAGGGGTTGCTCTTTTACGGGCATATATTACCAGATTGAGCTTCAAGGTATTAGTCTGGCTTTTTTTTTTTTTTTTTTTCTGTTCTGTTTTGTCATTGTCTGGCTAATTTATGATGACATTTTAGGGCGAGGTGACACATGGACCGACAGGAGGAGCTTTGGGGACTGATGGGAGCTGACGTGCTGTTTAGACGGCGTGTGCTCTGGAAACTCGGGGGGGGGGCGTTAGGGGGGGTTTGGCTGGCGCCCCGACCTGAGGCGAGCCGTGAATAGAGAAGAGATGATGGGCCCCAGAATGCATTGCGGGGATGTACATTTCCAGGCAGAGTAGAGCAGGCCCCCACGAGTGGCCCATCGCATAATAGACGAAGATGAAAGAGACTGAGATGATGACCTTTTTCTCACCAGCGCCATAGCAACAGGGGCCCTTTGTCAGAGAGCAGGCAGGAACATGGCAGGGGTGTTAATGGGGTACCTCTCTCCGCCTCTCTGTCCCCCTCTCTCTCTATCTCGCTGTCCCTGCCTCTCTCCCTCTCTTTCTCTCTTTCCCTCTCTTTCCCTCTCTGCCACTCTCTCTCTCTTCTCTCTCTCTCTCTCTCTCTCTCTCTCTCCCCCTCCCGTATCTTTCGCTTGTTCTTTCTTGCTTTCTCTGGCTTTTTTTAAGACCCAGGGGCTAGCTTTTCCCCCTACCTTTCCATCTCTATTGATTCTGTTTTATCCAATTTCTTTCTTCTATTTTCTTTCTCTTCTTCACTCTGTCCTATTTTCTTTCTATTTTTCTTTCGCTATCTGTCGACTTTCCGGTCTCTCTCTCGCACTCTCTCTCTCTCTCCTCTCCCTCTCTCTCCCCGGTTCAGTGGAGCTCTTCCTGCGCTTGTTTGCCTTCTCAAAATAAAGGCCCATTTCTTGTCAGAAGCGTGTGAGCAGACTCTGAAGTAGGCGATTTCTCAACCTCTTCTGCGGGATGAGCACTGGCCTTGAGCTCAAGCAATTGCCGCTCCTCTTCCTCCGCAGAGACTCGGCCGAATCCGCACGAGGCCGTCCGTTTGTCAAAACCACAACATTAGCGACGAACGCAGCTCTGGTCCCATGTTCATAAAGCGTGCTGATCTAGGATCAGGTTTCCCCTGTCCACATCCTAACCTTATCCATTATGAGCCAAATAGCCCAAACTGATCATAGATCAGTACTCCTGCTCTGAGATGCTTTTTGAATACGAGCCCTAGTCTGGAGTTCTGCATGCTCCGAATTCTGAATTCCTCTATGTAGTGAGCGTAGAGCGGTTGCTGTGGCGATGCTAGTTTGGCCCCTCCGGACTCCGCCAGCCAGACAGAAGCCGCTCAGATTGTCTGCGCCGGCCCTGTGAACTTCTCGTTCGGGGACATGTGGTAGCGTCGGGCAGATTAGATTGAGTCCCCGGAGCCCTCCGACAGTTCCCGCTAACCTTTTTCAGTCAGCATCCCCCCACCCCCACCCCCCCTTTCCACCCAGAACCTGAGTGATCCCCTGGGCATCCCACTCACCCGCTGGCAGCCAGACCGGGCTAAACGCCCAGCGGGTGGCCCTCACCAGCCGACCGTAGCGAGCTGGCACAGAGAGCGGGAGGAAGGGGCTGGGGGGTGCAGTGGGCAGCTGGAGGAGCTGTTTGTATCTGTATCTGTAACACACTCGGTTCAGTGTGATTCAGTGTACCGTATTGGCGTGAAAAAGATCTCTGTTGCCATGACGTCTGCATAATAATAATAATAATAATAATAATAGTTATTATTGCAATTGTGAGGGACAATTCAAAAAATGTGAATCAATACAAGCATGTACAACTATAATGATTAAGTACATTTTAGTTCAACTTAAAATTTAAGTCTGTTTCTTGAAGCAAAAAAATTGTGCTGGGCACTAGCACAGACTTTTGTTTGTTAAGTGTTAAGTGTTGTTTTGGAGTGTTAAGCTTGATGATGAGTGTTCTTTCATTCCCCCGCACGCTCCGCGTCTCCTTCCCAGACACCCCGGCGGTCGCTGCTTCCAACGGCGGCAACGGTTCATCGGGAGCGGCCCCGCTCAGCGACGACCTGGACATCTTCGGGCCCATGGTCTCCAACCCCCTCCCTTCCTCCAGCGCACAGTTCCCTCAGGTACACCCGACGGCCAGCTCTGCGCCTCTCTCTGCGCGCGCTTCCTTTACACCCGTTTCTGCGGCTACGCCTCACATACACATACCAACACTGCCAAAATAAAGGCAGCACTTTGGTAACCCGGGAGGGGACACTCAAACAGCCCTGGCCCAGGCTAGGAGAGTCCCAGCAGGGGGGGCTCGTTTGGAAAGGGGAGGGCCGGGCCCATCCGCCGGTACCACCTGTTCAAAGGATCCCTCGCTTACTCAAGTGTTGCCTTTATTTTGGCAGTTACCTTCCAAGAGCTTGCAAGATTGGCAGCTACCTGTCCCTCTGATACCGCTCTATGCACACACCTGTCTCTCATCCACACACTTCTCTCCAGCACCGCGCAATCCACACACCTCTCGGCGACCCCACATTACCCACAGCGTTCTCAGTATTCAATCCACACACCTCTCTCAGTATTCAGTCCCTCTCTCTCTCTGTACTGAACGCACCCCGGGCCTCAGTACGCCAGCCCAGCATGGCCGGTAATTCACCCGGGGGTGAGGACAACACAAACCAAGCAGCCAGACCGAGGACGGCACGAACAGCCTTTGTGAGGGAGAGACAGCGGCTCATTGTACAGTCCTATCAGCAGCAACCACACGGCTGTACCCTCCCCCCCCAGCTCCCCAGCCAACTCTCCCTGTGTGTGCGTCAGCCTGAGCAGGGAGAGGAACAACCTCCCCCATCCCTTCTGTCTCCCAAATGGTGTGGAGGAAAAAGGAGACGGCGTGGTGTTTGTTTAATGCGATGCGGTGCGGCGCGGTCACCGATGACTGCGCCGATTGGTCGGTCTGCGGTGCGAGGGAGCGCGCGGTGAACAGAGCCTGAGCTCGCCTCAGACTAGAGGAAGGGAGAGAGGATCTGTAATGGCGCCTCGATCGATGCTTCGGAAGATTCTCGCCGCGCACGGCACAGATTCACAGATGCCTCTGCAGCCAAAGTGCCCGTCTAATGTGTGCTCCCCCCAGCACACTACTGCCCTGTGCCCGTCTAAAACGTGTTCCCCCCAGAACACTACAGCACCATTCCCGCCTAAATTGTGTCCGCTACAGCCCTGTGCCCATATATAACGTGTCCCTCTGGCACACCATATCCCCTGTTCCATCTAAGATATGTTCTCCCAAACACAGCCCCGTGCGTGTGTTCTCCAAGGCCGTCTGGAGCACATGGGAGTTTGAGCGTGCGTGCAATGAACAGCGAAAATGCGGCTCAGCGGAAGCTCAGCTTTACCACTGGGACCAGCGCTGCCGTGCAGCTCTGCTGGGAATCCAGCCGGCGCTAATGAACAGCCCTTTCAATATAAATTAATGTTTTATTGAAACGCGCCAGCAGATAGCGCCTCACTCCCGCCCGTCAGAGGTACATGGACCTTTTTCTGTAGCGGTTACGATTGATGGAGCTGATGATGTTCCAACGCCCCCCTGTCCCCTGTGGATGCGTGCACGCTAAAACAGCCCGCGGCCAGTTTTGTGTGATTTTTTTGTCGCCCGCGGTCAAAACGACTTCTCCGTTTTTACAAGCGCTGTTATCTAAAAAATATAAATAAAAAAAGTCTGCTTCTGTGTGCAAGGAATGGATCGAGCCCTCGTGAAGTTGCACATGATTGCATATCGAACCACTTCCCTGCATTATTGCATACATTTTTACAAGTTCAGGGAAATTCAGAATCTCCTCAGAAGAATGCGCTTGGCGCTCTGAACACGGAAAGCTCCGGAACGGGAAGACCACGAGAGGAGGACCTCGCTGCCGTTCAGGCCTATGTCTCTCTGCTGGTGCTCTGGGTAACCCTAGTCCTGGAAGGCCGCAGGGTGTGCCGGCGTTTCGTTGTTGCTCAGCTAACGCCACGCACCCCTCTCTTTGCTATCAGAGGGGAAACGGGACTCAGTTTAACGAGCCGATTTGAATAATTTCCTACGGCCCTTATTCATTAAAAGCTGAATTGAAGTTTGTTCACGGGTACCTTCATCCTGCTTTCTCCCTCCCCCCTGCAGACAGGGGTCGACCTGCATCTCCCCCTGGCAGCTGACGTAAAGCGGTGAAACGCTGTCATAGGGGGGTCGGCGGGAGAGTCGGGGCTGGAACACTCCCCGCCGCTAACGGAGGCATGCGGCTCCTTCCCAGGTTCGTTTAGCCAATTCGTTAAATCGCAGCCTAACGGTACGTTTCTAAAACTCCTAAACGTCCGTGAGAACGTCAGGCCTCCCCGGGACCTTCTCTCACGTTTCTCTCACTCATTTCGCGCCTCGCGCCTTTACAGATTTGCCGGCTTTCCGAGCTGCCAGCGGTATTAAGTGGGAGGGCTTTAAATAGACTCACGCGTCGGCTAATGATGCACCGCTGAGATTCGGGGTGAGGAATGAGACGCCGCAACTTGTCCGTTCCTAAAGATGCTAAAGTGAGTTTGAAACAGGCTTATTTGCACCTCGCTTCCCCTCCCATTTGTTTTGGTTGTCTGCTAAAAACGGTCTTAATTCCTCTCCCGGCATGTCCCCGGCACTTAATTTGCAGGCCTCCTCTCCTTTTTCTGCATTCCTCCAGAGATTCCCCTTCGGGGTCTGTTTGCGGCGAGGCAGAGGAAGGAGGTCACAGCGACCGTACGGGGCAAGGCAGAGGAACGTGGTCACTGGGACTGTTTGTGGGAGGCGGAGGAACGTGATCACAGAGACCATGTGCAGCAAGGCAGAGGGAGGAGGTCACAGCGACCGTCTGTGACGAGGCAGAGGAACGTGGTCACGTAGATTGTTTGTGACGAGGCAGAGGAACGTGGTCACAGCGACCGTCTGTGACGAGGCAGAGGAATGTGGTCATATAGATTGTTTGTGACGAGGCAGAGGAATGTGGTCATATAGATTGTTTGTGATGAGGCAGAGGAATGTGGTCACAGCGATTGTCTATGACGAGGCAGAGGAATGTGGTCAGAGCGACCGTCTGTGACGAGGCAGAGGAATGTGGTCATATAGATTGTTTGTGATGAGGCAGAGGAATGTGGTCACAGCGACCGTCTATGACGAGGCAGAGGAATGTGGTCAGAGCGACCGTCTGTGACGAGGCAGAGGAACGTGGTCACAGTGACTGTTTGCAGGTGTCCCCATCACCTCCATTGCCTTCAGAGGAGCCCAGCTTGCAGAGAAGACGTCCGAAGTCTCAAAGCAATTTGCACTTAGTTTGTAAGAGGGGATCGGAGGTGGCCAGGCCGGCGCCAGCAGGCAAATGGAGGAGCCGACACTCGATGAGCAGCGCCATTGGCACGCTGATCCCTGGAGCAGCAGCAGAGTGCATTGTGGGATGTGGAGGCACGCAGGGCTGGGCATGGGATTATGGGACCACACCCCAGTCTCTCCAGCTGCTCTGAGTGGAAAACTCAGTTTTCAACGGAGTTTTATTCTCTCTCTCTCCTCTATACATTATTCATCCAGAGAGCTCTTTACCACCCGCTGTGCTCCTCTACAGATCAGATCCTATGAGGCGAAGGGAACAGCGATGCGCCGGTGTCATCTCAGGAAATCGGTTTGTCAGCACGCCTTTTGAGTTTGTCACTGTTGCCAGAATAATTCACAGGTACAATTGACTTCAGTTGGGGGTTTTTTTTTTGTAGCGTCAGCGCGGAAGAGCTAGTCTATCGCTTTATACAGAAGCCTTTATGTATTTATGTGCCTGGTAATTAATGTGCGCCACACCGTTTTACACATTCGAACTCTTTGTGTGCACCTGCTGTTGATGAACGTCAGCGTTCTACGCGGTGCCTGGCCGCGTTTTCCGTCGGCACACTGCGGCGTGGATCTTTTCCTCGCTGCCTTCTGCTACCAGAGAGAAGAGCCCCCGCTGTGCCAAATCACCGCAGGCAGCCGGGTTCACTGTAGCGGCTCCCAATCACAAGCCGCCAGCGCGGCTTCTATCTAAACAAAAATACTTTATTCGGACTGGAGCCCAGTGGGGCGACGTTTCGGGGGGGGGCGCTCGGTTTCATTGCCGCAAATTTCACTCTTCCGCACGGGTCTTGTAGGCAGGCAAGGCCGGCAGATTTGTACCGCCTTGGATTTGAGCTTGTACTTCCATCGTTATCCTCTAGGTGTCCCTGTAGGCGCTCAATAACGGCACAGTAGCGTGACTAATTGTACAATTAGTGGCTAATTGTGACCGTTATAAAGAGCAATGAGTTTGCCTAATATGGCGAGGGTGAAAGAACGGAAGGGATGAACACGGATGGAACATGAAATAGGAACAGCAACTCTTTGAGCAAACGAGCGCAACGGTCTCCACAAGGCACGCTCATTTATTCAGTTCATTTGGGTGGCTTTCAGCTAAACTGTTCTTGACTACGGTTAACACTTTGTTGTACGTCGCTCTGGATAAGAGCGTCTGCCAAATGCCTATAATGTAATGTAATGTAATGTAATTTATTTCGCACAACTTGTCAGTTAACGATAAACCCGCGAGAAAAAGAAAAGGCCAACATTTACAAACAAAAAGACATCGGCCAAGGTCTGAGATTAACAGCAAAGGGGAATCGTCTGTCAGAGAAACTCACAACATCTTTCAACCCTCATCGACTAAAAAAATAAACCGTGTTCCTTTCACCCAGCTCACACAGTTCTAAAAGCTGTCAGGATTTTTGATCCGAAGCAGGTTTGCAGCCTCCATGCAACAACCCTCCCTCTAGACTTAATTCCAGGTTTTGAGCTGGGCAATTACAAATTATTTCCACAAGAAAACAGGCTGACAATGTCACTGGGGGAATTCTGGATGGAGCTGAAAAAAACCATTTCCAAATCTCACACAGAAGGCAAAGCGATAGTTATCAGTGTCTTTTCGTTTGGACAAGTTTTCACCAAGCATTGTCAATCAATGACAGAAGAGACTGTCAAACAAATGGCCATGATTCAATTTAATCAAACCTTTATGACATTCACCATTTTTTATTTAATTTGTCATGTTTTAATAGCCTACCTCTGCTATTTTGTTTATTATTAATACTACTATTAATAGTATGAAACTATTTTTGTGCATGGTAAATATTATATAACTGCGGGCCTCCCGCGTGGTCCAGTGGTTACAACGTCCGACGCTGGCCACGGAGACCGGGTTCAATTCCCGTCTCGCCAAGTGTCGGCTCTGGCCGGGGGAGTGCCACCAGGGGCGGCGATTGGCTGTCCGCCCCAGGGAGGGGGAGGGGAGCCGACGTGACGTTCGCTGCGTATAGTGGCCCTGTAGTACCGGGTTACGGTCGACGGCCTGCGGGTGCCGTCTCGTAAGAGGCGTCACTTCGCTTCGTCACTACCGGTCACAGGACTACGGCAGCGAACTCACATTACTAGGGGGGGATTGACGTAAAAATAGCGGGTCTAATTGGCTACCAAATTGGGAGAAAATGGGATAAAATCAGAAACAAATAAAAAAAAAAAAAAAAAATATTATATAACTGCTCTTTTTAATGTCAGTTCTGAGGCCATTTCCCACAGCTTCAGACAGCAGTAAACCCCTGCATAACATTTCAAAATGGTGTCGCATGTCCGCCATTCAGCACGTGACAGTGTGGAACATAAACATCGCTGTCGATCATCGTCTGTGCTTGATTCGTGCCAATTCATTTATCAACGTAGATGCTTGGGGTCGTGCAACTTGATAATTGTTTGACTGGCGTGGCTTGAAAAGGGCGCTATCGGTCTCTTGTTTGCGGATGACTGGAAGTCAAGCCGGAAGTGTCACGGAACGGTGGCGCTGCTCATGGGGCCATCGACAAAAACCAGCGACTTCCGGTCTCGTGAGCCCCACGCTTTTCCATCGTCTTCCCTTTTTCCGTCGTCTTCCCATATCCACAGCTCTCTAGATTTATTTTTGCCTACAGCTGCGCTGGCTGGCTAGTTTGCTGTTGCCTGGAAGAAGAAAAAAAGCCGTTCTTTTAAAATCATGCGGATAAAATCAGTGGCAGCAAGGTGTGCTTGCGTGGTAGTGCAGTAACTCCACCCTGAGCCTCGCTGTTCCCTCGTGGCTCGGGAGCGTGAACAAGGCTCAACTCCCCGAGCTGCTCTCACGCCCGGAACAAAAGCGCGCAGAGAGCGGACGGGCCATTAGCCGAAGGTGCCCCGCGTTTGGATTCTGATGGTGGATAAGGGGGCTTGCACTTGTGCGACTGCTCACGCTCATTCAGCCTCACTGAACCCTATTACCAGTGAGCGGAGGCCTCTTTTTCATTGTGTGCTTTTTCATTATGCAGTAGACATTTCGAAGGGCGGTTAATTAGATTTTTTTTTTTTGGCGCAGCGTATCAATCCACGTAGTGTCTGTGGAGCGGGAGAGTTGTCTTTAAGCGCGCATGCTGTTTCTCAGGGTTGGTTTATCCTCTCAATTCTTCCCATCTGTCAGGTGCGAGGCTGAGATGTTGAGAAGACAATCGCGCACCAGCCTCATGCATTATTCACTCTTTGTGGAAAACTCACTCTGAGGAGCAGCCGTGGTCAGAGCCCAGCACATACACCCCACCCTCCGCACTTTCCTTTTCCCATCATGCCCCTGCGAGGAAGTTAACTGCTGCAGCTGTACCCACGCAGCCCCTCAGAAAGATGTACGACTCGTACGCTCAAGTGGCGAGGTTTTGCATCATTGTTCAACACGGACAGTTGATCAGGATTGCAATGCGGCTCATGCATTTTTCAAAACACGCATTTGGATCTCGGCACATACGCGATGTGCATATTTTACGAACGCTCGTGTCCTGCGGCTAGGGTCTTCGCCGGGCGCACAGGTGAGTTCTCGGACAGGTGAATCGACATTAGCAGGTTTGCCTGCATGGCAGCTCAGGTGAAGTTCCGTACAGCCGTTTGTTTGCGTGCGTTTGATGGCGCATGCGTGACAGGTCCACGTTGGCCTCGTCCCCTCCTCCCTCGGGCTAGCTCCGGCGTAGCGACAGGTACAGGTGTGTGTGTTTGTGTCTGATGACGCATGCTTGTCCCGTCCTCCCCCAGGCCAGCTCCAGTAATGCCGCAGGTGCCCCGGCAGCCGCGGGAACAGGAGGCTCAGCCCCCGCCCAGGGCGACGTGGACCTCTTTAGCGAAAGTGGCTCCAAATCGGACGACTCGGCCAAGAAGCCCCTCTCCAAGGACTCCATCCTCTCTCTGTACAGCACCGGCAGCATGGGCCAGCAGCCTGCTCCTGGTACTCACCCCCATACTACACGCACGCACGCACGCACACACACACACACACACACACACACACACACACACACACACACCTGAAAGGACTGGATACTTATCCATCTCAAGAAAATAAAATGTCCTTGGTTGAACAAAATTTTATCAAAGCAATACTTTTGATTCAGAGCTTTACTGAGAATTCCACACCTCCGACCTTCCCATAGTGAAGCGCACACACACACACACACACAGTACATACAGGTAGTGGAAACACCAATATGATATGACCATGGTTTGCTCTCGACGGACCCTACTCGATGAAACCGCCCACTCACACCCTAGGTTTGTGTTTGGAGTCCGTTAATTTAGTCTCTTGCCCATGCCTTGCACTTCCAGCCACAGTCGCTCTTTGTTCATGATATCTTTCGCTCAGAGTTCCATGCCGACATCACCTTAGATCCTGATGCTTGTGAAACATCAGTAAGTTGAGTCCAACGATCACCACTCTTGAAGTCATGTTATCCATAATTAC
Organism: Aldrovandia affinis; assembly: GCA_029706075.1. Taxonomy (NCBI): domain Eukaryota; kingdom Metazoa; phylum Chordata; class Actinopteri; order Notacanthiformes; family Halosauridae; genus Aldrovandia; species Aldrovandia affinis. The sequence goes on from JAINUG010000177.1 coordinate 622,912, forward strand.
AGGATATTTTGGTCATTACTTACATTACTAACATAAGTACACCCACACAAAAACATAAACATACATGTACATAGAGCACACACACACACACACGAAGACACAAACACATGCACACACACACACGCACACATTCTCACATCAGTACACACCCACCCACACGTACACACACACGCACACATCTGTACACACGCACAAACACGTGTTCACGCACTTCTATACATACACACACCTCTATAGGCGTTTAATTTTGTGATTGCATATTTACTCAAATGTATTCATATTTACACTCGTGTGTTACTCTTTCACTGATGATCAGCTCTGACTGTTGTTCACAAGCTGCATGTGTCTGGTGCCCTGGTTAAGGGCTTCCATTGTAGGCGAACCTTGGTAATAAGAATGTGCAATTTCCTTTCGTTATCAGGTCTGCGTCGGAAGCGGAAATTATTTTGTCTGTAATAGTAATACATAGACTGTAATTTTGAGCAGTGGAACAGATTTGAGATGCTGTAGAATTATTGGTCTTCAAATGTAGGGGTGTCAATGACTTGAGCGCAAATTTTTTTCCCGCGACCTTTATTCCACTGAAGGGGATTATAAACCCCACGACGGGCACTGCTCCCTCCTACATTCAGTCACTGGGCACGCCCTACACCCGTTCCAGATCCCTCCGATCGGCCTCCTCTGGCCAGCTGACTGTCCCGTCTCTCTCCGCACGCCCGGTAGCCGCTCCTTGTGGCCCCGCCTCTTCTCTGCCCTCGTCCCGAGATGGTGGAATGATCACTCGTTCATGACGGCAGAATCTCTAGCTACCTTCCAGAAAGGACTGAAAACTCCTCTTCACAGGCTTCACCTCAAATTATGTCAAACAAATATCTGGGCCACCTAATTGTCCCCCATTTTAATTGGCTAAATAAATCCCTCCCTCTCTACCTCAGCTGATTTGTGCTACGCATTCTTTTGCGAAATGGCTGCCGTGTGTCCAAGCGGGAACAGTCCAATGCTACACATTGGTGGTGGTTGATTTGAGACCCCTCCACCTCCCAAATTCACTGTAAAGTGCTTTGATATCCTGCGATGAAAGGCACTATATACATGAAATGCATTACTATTATTGTTGTTATTATTATAATTTTTTACATTTTACATTTGACATTTTAAGCATTTAGCAGACACTCTTATCCAGAGCGACTTACAAGATGAAAACGTTACTGAACGTCACATTCGTTTCCTCCAGCTGCCATGTTCATGGGACCCTCCCAAATGCAGTTCCCCGCCCAGCCCCCCTCCAACTACCAGGGGTTCCCGGGCATGGGCGCGGCCTTGCCCCCGACCACCATGATGGGCGCGGTGATGGGCCAGGGCGGGGCCATGATGGGCCAGAACGCGGGCATGATGGTCGGCATGACGATGCCCAACGGCTTCATGGGAAACGCGCAGGCGGGCGTGATGGGCCTGGCCCCCGGGGTGATAGGTTCGCAGGGGGGAGCCATGCCCGCCGGGGTGGTGCCCGCCCAAAACATGTATGCCATGCAGCCGGGCCAGCAGGGCCAGTGGAACATCAGTCAGGTGACCCCCCCCCCCCGCCCCACACACTCCTGATCCTCCACTGCCACACAGAGGCACCAGTGTCTCCCAGTGACAGGGGAGTTAGATTGACAAAGTAACGAACAGTTTATTTTTATCACATCTGAATACGTATCGCAGCTGTCTCCCGCTGTGTGTGCGTCCGGCGAATGTACAGCCCAAGTTCCCCTGTGCTTTCATGACAGGACAGTTTATTCCCAGCCTACAGCGTCAGATCACACACAGTCATTTGAACACATTTCAACAAACAGTTAAATGCATGGAGCGTATTTGTCGTCACACAAGGTCAAAAGTTGTATTTTTTAAAGTTGTGTTTTCTTCCCCTGCTAATACAGAGAGGCAGGCCTTTGCAAGGCCAGCTTTCGAGAGTAACCTTAATGCATATTCATAACGCTGCCGCTCGAAGGAAATAAGTGGCTTATTAAAATATCCTCCTTTTTCCCCCCCAAGAGAGCCGAGCGTTATTGTCGGCTTCTTCACAGACTTGCTTATGTGGCATGAAGGCGGGAAGCTTCGGTCATTAACAGATCTGAGCAATTTGTTTGAATAAAGGAAGCCACTGCAACAGCTTCTCTTTTTTTTTTTTTTTATTTTTTTTACTCTTTAAGCAGCTAACGTTAATAAATTAACTTTGTAAAATGTAAATGGGTTCTCCGGTGTGCGGGGGCTGCTAGGTAGTGCTGACGTCTGGCCCGGCGTGTCTCGTTGCAGATGAACCAGCAGATGACCGGGATGAGCCTGAACGGGGCGGGCGGGGCCGTGGGCTTCGGACAGCCGGGCGCCGCCATGGGCGGCTGGGCAGCGCCACCTTCAGGCCAGACCCTCAGCACACAGCTGTGGAAGTGATCGTCGGAGCGGCGAGGGGCGTGGCGTCAGCGGTGGGAGGGCCTTCCCCCCCCAGTTCCCCAGCCCTCCCCCTTCCCTCACCGCGCACACGCACCCCCCTCTCCCAACTTTTACCCATGTACTGACACACATTTCTTCTCGTTTTCCAACCATTAATACTCTGAAGAATATCAGCTCTGCCCGGTCGGTGTGTATTGATTGAGTGGCCGGAGTGTGAAGTTATACGGACTGGCAGCGTCGTCCATCTTACTTTAAAAAAAATCTAAACAAAACAAAAAAAAAAAGACTTGCTTTTTTTCCCCCTTCCTTTTTTCTTTTCCTTCCTTTTTAAAAAAAAATGAAAAAAGCATATCAGCTAAGAAGCTGCTGGACCAATTATCAAAGCGTCTAATATATCATTACCAAATCAATAGTGAATAATAGTATTTAAGCGGAAGAGAAATGCCTATCATGTCCGTGAACCCCTCTCCCATGTGTATAACTCCCGGGCCCCCGGCAACCCCCTTGACGATATCGTATGAGAAAAATGTACTGTATGTTACCATAAATAGAGATATCCGAAAAGATCCCCAACCCGTCGCTTCGTCCCACCGCCCATCTCCTCGGTTGAAACGATTCGCTCATCTTACTGTGATTGTTCGTTGTGCACATTACAGAGAAGCACAGTCAGCGAGGCGAAAAATACACCTGGATGACCGAAGACGGGTGCGGGGGAAAGGGAGGCAGTGGCTTTGGCGGGGCAGGAGTAGGAGAAGTCTGTGAGGAGAAACGAAAGGAGCGAACAAACGTCCAAACGAACACTTTAGTCCCAACGCTGAGTTTCCGCAGACACAGAGAGGGTCTCTGCCCCCAGGGAGGATCAGGGCACAGGTCTCGTCTTCCGGGTTTATTTCTGTAATGTGTTTACATTTTCTGGTGCCTAGTACAGATTAAAAAGAGATGTTTATTTCTGTTCATTAAACAGTGAATATCCATGAAATACCGTGTGATCCTTTCGTCAAATGGTTCATAAGTGAGAGGTTTTTTTTTCCCCTGTTCGGTTCTGATTCGATCCTTTTAAACGAGGGTCATTTGGAATGAAGACGGCTGTGCTGTACTCCTCGGTTTGGCTTCGCTCTGTCAGAGCTGCCGTGGTGCGATGCCGGCAGCACTGCCATCCAGCCCGGGCGCACGGCAAAGAGGCTGGCGCGGCGTCTGTCCAGATCAAGATGGCGCGTCACTGCGTCCTTATCTCACGCGGCTCCAGAATCAAAGAGAAGTGCGAGGCACTGCACGGCCCAGTCAGGTCAGGTCCCTTTTAGCAACCGCCCGTACAACTGTTTACGTTCCCTCAGTATGAACACGAGTGCTGCCGCTTTGGAAATGGGGAGCGGCGAAAGGTCTGGTGCCCCCAAGGGGGGCGGGTGGCCGGACCCCCCGGGTCACAGGTGGCCGGGCCGGACCCCCCCCCTGGTCACACCTCGATCTGAACCAGGTCATTCCAGCGCTCGTTCCCCAGGTTCACCTTCTCTGTGCGAGTGTGCCACACCAGGACCTGGGAACACAGAAGAGAGCGGGGGTTTAGGACACAGAATCGGCACACAGCGGGCTCCAGAAGGTTCCGACCGAGACCCAGTGACCACCTCCACCACGGCCCAGACCCATCGCTGCAGTACTAGGGCTCCCCACCCTGCCAGGGTCCTCAGATAACCCTCAACTTCCAAGAAAGTGAACTAATCGGCTGGTTTCTGTTCCGGTTTTAGTTGTTTGACATTTCAATCTTGAGTTTTTGTCACACCTTCTGTCGGTTCAGTGGTAGCACTCACCCTTGGTGTAATTGTTTGCTTACTTTTTGCTGAGGAACTTGGATCCCTCAGAAATGTCACCTCCGCAGATGGGAGGACGGGCTCCACAATAACTGGAACTTCAATCCCTTTAAGGGTGTATTCAATCCCTTCACATTCCTCATTCAACTGTGAATCCTTATTCTGCTGCATTCGGAACACACCGAGCTGTCAAAGGGATATTCGACATGGGATATTCTCTGTATATTTAACGGCCCGAGGCAGCCCTGGAGCTCTCTGGCCTGTGCTGGAAGTTGCGGAGGAAGGGGGTTCACGCGCACGAACACAATGCCATGCTTCAGCTCTTACCGCTGGCTTTGATCCCTGATTCTTCTACCGTGGTTACAGAAGGCTAGATCTGCCAGTCCCTGGCGACAGACTGCTTTCAGTCTGTTCCACCCACCCTATGTGTTCAACACCCTCTGACCCCGATGCCCCCCCCCATCTACATAAGCAATATGAACGAGGAGGGGCTGCTTGTCATCTCAATCGGCGGCGGGGCTCGGTAATGTTTGGGATGTCGGCGGCAGGGCAGCAGCTGCAGCTCAACGGGTAGACGGGACGGGGGAGGGAAGCATTCCGAAAAGGAGGAGCGGAACGCAGCGCGGAGGACCGTCGGTGCTGTCGGGGGGGCTCTCGGCAGACGGAAACGAGGAACGGCAGGTACCAGGCTGTGGAGAGGAGCGTGGCAGATTGACGCTAATAAGCAGCTCCTCCGCTCGGCGCCTGGTAAAGCCGAGCCCAGCTGCCGTTCTTTTCCTCGCCGCCTTTCTGACGTCTGCCGACGCTGATGAGCCTAATGACTGGTACCGCCATCCCGCCGCCTCCCCCCAGCGCTCGCTACAGCAAGGCATGCTGGGACAGAGTGACCTCATAATGCCTGGGAATAGCACTTCACTCGAGGGCGGTCTGTCAATCACTTTATATGTGCATATGTGTATATATATATATATATATATATATATATGGTGAAGGGTGAAGCTATAAACAAAACCAATATGTGTGTGTGTGTATGTTTATCTTTAAAACTGCTTTTATGTTAAAAAAAGCATCCGGCGTGCAGGCAATGACCGACTTTTCAACCAATTTGCGATTGATGGTCTCCCATGTGGCCTAATTATTTACTCTGCCAGATCAATCTTCCTTAATGGGTAATATTTATGAAGCGAGCTGGGTTTTAAAACAATGTATTATATTTAGTTGTACCATACTCATTGGATACATTCAATCCACCTTCCCTAAGCCCTCAAAACGGTGTATTGGACTTTAGATTGGGGATGAGGGGAGCCATTAATTTAACTTTAACCAGTAGCAAATGATTCTGAAGGGAGATGGGTACAAAAAAAAGAGTGTGTTCTGCTTTGGTCATTTGTACTAATTTCCTGGCGATTGCTGTATAGTGATCCACGTAATTGTGGTCCCTTAATTCTAATTGAATGTCAAATGAACGTCGTGCACATTGGGATCTGTGATCCAATCAGGTCCCCCCTCTATAAGAGATTAGCCTGACATCCCAGACCGATGTTAGCGGCTGATGGTTGTCATGGTGATCACTGGCGACGGCGATGGAAGTTAAAGGAACGGTCGTAGCGACGCCCACAGCACAGAGCCGCGAGCGGACGGCGGAGCGGGAGGAGGAGAGGTGCGACCGTGGCGGGGTGGCGCCGAGAGACTGACCTGGGTGCAGTTGGCAGCCTTGGGCTCCAGGTCCTCCACTTTGGTGATCTGTTTGAGGAAGTCGGACTCCTGCATGCCGGGCTTGGATCCCAGCCGCTTGAACAGGGCCTTGGGGCTCGCCAGCACCACCTGGAGGTTGACGGCGAAGCCTGCAGAAAACGGGGTCACGGTGAGCAGCGTTCGCTCTCGTCCCCACCTCGCCTGAGTAGAGCATCCAGGGTCTGGCCAGTGGACCGATCACCTGCTACTACAACTGACCAGTGTAACCAATTGGATGTTCGTGGACAGGGCTTGACTCCAGAGACCACAACCATCAGACTGGCATTCTGTATGGTATGGGATAGTCCGTACCCTACTCAACAGAGTCCTTTTATACTCTTCTTCCAAAATGAGGTGTGAACAGACACAGAAATGGGGTCGCTAGTCAAACTGTAGGGAATTGCCGCACTTACCAGAGACGAACACGGACTCATTTATTTTACTCCATGCCTGTGCGGCGTGCTTTCATGGGACCCGTCCGTCCATCCGAATGAAATCCTCTCATTAGCGCTTCCGTTATCTAGGCACGTCCCAATCCGCAAAGAGGTTGGCGATAAAGCGAAAAATCTAGCCCCCAAAATCCGTGTTGTCTCTGGATTAGAGGTGGGATTTTGATCTAGGCCCCCCGTGAAGCATGAATGGCCCCCAGTCCCCCGGAGGCCTGGAGGAACGGGTCAACCGCGGTCTGTGTTATCGCTGTGATCGCCTCAGTGGTTTCAGAAATGATTTTATTAGTTTATTTATTTTTTGCTGTAAGTGCGAGGTCAGTGACATCGGCCGTTACCGTGATTGGCCGCTGATGCTGTTATGATGGTTGTACGTGCAGTACTGTTCATATCGGGCTGTGAAACGGACCCTTTGTGGGCGAGCTGGGCGGTGGGGGGTTGCAGTTTTGTGTCACTGCCGCAACGCCTACGAGAGGGCCTAAGAGTGGAGCGGAGGTGGAAAAAATAAATAAATAAAAACTAAAAACCCACCACGTCCCTCCGTCCACTGGCCGGGCTTTTATTCTGACGCCGTATCAAAAGACACAAAGGCTGTTGTGTGGGGCGAATGGGCCATTCTGAATGTCTCATTGTGCGCCTCGTACAGTCTTCCCCCACAAAAGACCCTCTGAGAACACAAAATAATTACGGCGCATTGTCTCGCGCTCGGCTGCCAAGTGAAATTTAACAGAGCCTGCGAAAACAATATCCACACGGATAAAAGGGGCCACTGTCTCGCTCCAAATGCGGGCGATGAATAGGGAACCGCGCTGCATTGCTGGAGACATAAATCCCACTTTTGAGCCGTTGCGACTCTTGCATTAGCTGAGTTACTTTTTTTTTTTTTTTCCCCCCCTCCTTTTCCCCCGCTGTCTCAGGTCTCCGCAGATATCATGTGTTCCCGTGTAATGCTGGCGGGTAAGCACTGAACTGATAATGAGAATGTGATCTCTAATTTCTGTGGAGTGGAGTGAGTAAGGGGGGGTGGCTGGATGGTGAAGGCTGTAGCTGAGCCAGTCTTCTGTTATCAGGCCTTGATTAACAGCATCCTGGGTCAGGCTTCAGGGCCTAGGGGGGGGGGGGGGGGGGGGGGGGACTGCAGCTCTGCTGTGCATGTCTCCCTCAGCACTGACTCGCATCAAATAAGGATACAGCACTATCTCCTATCACCTTGTCTCATATAAAGCCGTCTCGTATGAAATGTGGTGTAAGTAGCATGAAAATAGCCAAGTATTAACCTCAAGAACTTAAATTGGACTTAATGGAAAAAAAAGATTTCTGCAGGGCAACTGAAACAAAAGGTCATGTGACGTGAGGTCGTATTGTCATGGCAACTTCTCCCTGGGTGGGCTGAGTGAGATTCCGCTGAGTGTGAGTGGCTACCTTTACACAGAAAGTAACCGCCTCCCTGGGTTGTATAGTTAACAAAATATTCTATCCATCTTTATATAGACTATCGGTTGTTTTCTTTTCTTTTTTGGTTGCCACAGCAATAAGAGACCTAGAGACCCCCTGTTATGCCTTCAGTGGTTGACATTTATCTGTGTGGAGGAGTAAGATATTCCATGCCAGATTCTAGCTAGATTTCTATGATGAAGTTCTAAAGCGTGTTTCTTAGGCAACATATTTGTAGCTTCAAAAATGTGCATCCATATGTACCATTCGGAGACATTTCCTCTGCATGCAGACTGTTCTCTGCTGCCCACAAACATTTCATCTTCAGAGTCAGTGTTTTATCAAGCGGTTTGAACAATTCTTTTTGCGCGCACACACACCCACATTCTCACCCTCTGATGAATATTTACACTGAAAACTCTTCCCCACACCACGTAGTTTTTGAAAAGTAAAAGCGCAAAAGAACAGGGTAGAACCACCGCTGGCCTGGCACTTTAATTACATTTCAGTGTGTCGTGCTCTAGACAGGTTATCAGTGACAGGATGTGTCCAAGGGACAACTGTACTCAACCTCCTCAGTGCTGTTGACAACATTCAGCTCACTATTTCGAAAAATACCTCCAACATAGAACACAATTTAAAAAAACGAGCTTTAGGCTGCCTCATTGCATGAACAACCTTTGGTTCCTTAGAGCAAAAGTCCTCCTGCAAGCGCATTTAGACTGCAATGCCAAAAGACCCAGGTATGGAGTACAGGGCACTTTCAGGACTCCCACTCACTTCAGGGAGAGACATCACCACGGTGGGCACGTTAAACGGGTGTGACAACCGTGACTGTCCCTGACAGCCTACCACATATCAGCTCCACTTCAAGCAGAGAGCTTTTCCATTTTTTTCCATTTTGTGTGTGTGTGTGCGCCTATCTCTTTTTATATTTATTCCAAGTGGTATCCTTTAAGTGCTGTGCAGCTGACTGTTTCTGCCTGTGTAATGGGCTTTTTCAAAAGGGCTCCTCTCGATAATACATTCAGGCTTTATGGGATTGTAAAGCACGGAAGCCCGTCGTGAATTTCAGCGGCACAGACTGCTTTGTGAAGCTGTCAGAGGCTGTAATATTCCGTTGAGCACTGAAGATTCTGCGCCATCATTTACAGTATCCCGCGCCTCACGTAGAACAAACCAAGTGACTATCCTCGCCACCGGAGATCAGATTAATGGCGTCGGGGGTAACACATTCGCAAGTCCTGGGGTTCCTTAAAAAAGGGGGGCAGGAGGAAGGGGGATGATAAACTGTGTTTCCTTTTGAATGGTGTGAGCCCGAGAAGCAGCGCTTCGCTGTGCGGTTAAAGCTCTGCCTTACCGGGGCGCTGCCGTTACCGCGCAGTCTTACCTGCCATGTCGATCGGGAAAGGCCGGTTGGCCTTCCAGCCAGTGTACCAGCCCACCACTCTACCTTTGTCCACCAGGGGGCGCTCGTATCGCCGCCCTCCCACCAGCCCCACTGGCCACACCGACACCCTCTGAGTCGATCGCATCTGCGGACAGAGAAGTGAAGGGCAGGTTAACGGGGGTAGAATGAATACATGCATGGCAGCACGTCATCAGAGGATGCTGGAATGGGTTCTCATCTACAAGACCTCCTAGAGTCTGGTTTGTGTTTTGGTTTTTTTTTTTTTTTTTAGATTTTCAACATTGGGGGACCAAATCAATTTATTTATATTTTTTATATCAGCTAGGCTATATATTGGGGGGACATTTTGAGCATATCTGGTGATTTTGAGCACAAGGCTACCTGATGACAGGAGGTGTACGCACTGACTGCACTGCACCGTTCTCTAACTTCCTCTCTTAAACCAACACATTCCTGCCGCCTTGAGACGCTGGTAAGAACCGGTGCCCCAATTTCCTTGGGCCAACTGACGTCCAGAGCAAAGTTCAAAAATCTTTTCCTCCAAAATGATCAGCTTGCAGAGATGGAATTAAAGTGAAGATGGTAGATAAACAGACATACAGAAATTGCTTTCTGCAAAAGGGTATTGTCTGTTTGATTTCCTTCCTTTGGGGGTCTGAGATAATCCGAAATGCACTGCTGGAGCTCCAGGCATGCCTGTTTATACAGCACTCTGCTCCATCTGTTTGAAATGACATTTCTGCTCTTATCTGGAGAGCGTGGGCTAAATAGGTTCCGCCTAATCCTCAATTACAAACCACGATTGTCGCTGTGGTGCGAAAATCTTTAGAAATATATGTGTTCAAATGTCCACTTGTTATTTGTGGAGATTTTGTAAGCTTTTTTCATTACGGCTTTCCGTGGCGCTGTTAATGTGCCTGACCGGGGCCACGAGAAGAGAATTGGATAAACTGAAGAGGGAATGAAATGCGGGCTTTCATTGCTGCGGCGTTGTAATGGATTTGATTTGACAAGTGTCTTCAGGCGACGCGGTGAGCTTTCCGCCAAGGCTGTGCGATGCCAGGCCGCACGTGGCACACTGAAAGCTCGTGTTGACAGACAGACCTATTACTGCCCAGCGCATTGTGTGAGCACAGCCCTGCGAAAAAACGTAAGAACCAGGTGAGTACTGGCCGCCCGACTGTCCATTGTACGCCCCTAGCCAACGTGGACACGTCTTACAATTGCGCACACAGTCACACACCAATCATACCTTACGTTAAATCATTCACCCGTTTAAATCCCCCCCCCTTGGCAATGTGCCATTCCTCTGTGTGAAAGATATAACAAGCTGCACTGTATGCTCAACAGCAAGTAAGAGAACCCCAAGCTTCCCAAAGCATTTTTCATGCCACTGTCCAGCTTTTGCATCTCTTTAAATGTTCTCCTTGTGTTATCTACATCTTGTACAACGAAAACAATTATTCAAATAAAAATAAAAGGTCCTACATTGAAAACGGCAATATGTAAAAGAGGTTTTCACTCTCAACTGTGTCCATACAAGGATAACATCTTAGTTTTCTTATTCGACTTGTGAGTGTTTCCTTTAACTAACAATCGCTCGCTATATCGTGAATGCGAGGGGAAGGGAGAGGCGTTGATAAAAATCTGAGGATGAGTCAATGTGATCAATATTAGCCTAATCGAGGTTATAAATGTGGTACTTGGGTCAGTAGTCAAATGTATGCTAATGAACAGAAGGTAGAGGAAACATCCTATTTTGTACTTCCTCGTCAGTAGCAATGAAAGCCAGCCTAAGAGCCCTGCTTAAAATGACACAAAATGTGCCAATGCAAATCTCCTTGCAGTGAGTAATTTGCACAGACGGAGCTGGGATCTCATATCGGTGCTTTAGCGGGGAAGTTGGAGTTCCATTACTCGTCACTGAGAGCCGAGGAATATTCAAGCATCAACTTAATTGAAATGAAGCGTAGCCTACATTCTGTTCTGCAGAATGCCACCTCTCTCGAACTGTGTCGAGGCGACTGACTCGTCTGTATTAACCTCATGTCCACTGCCTCTTAAAACGGCAATTCGTTCATTGCCATTGAGTAAATAATAGCTAGGTGAACATTGCGTACAGCAAACAAAAACAGTAAAAATGTTCATTTATTGTTTGTTCCTCCACAAAGATGATAATTTGATAACAAAATAAATATTCATATAGGATCACATCACATTCAAAATGCAACCCGTTAATAACCTAATGTTTTACAGAGGCTACTTTACTATACATTTGAAATTCCCTCAAAATTATAGGAGGAAACGCATCGTTGATTTAAATTGAACGGTTATATTTAAAGTTCGATTCCAAATAAAACTATGAAACGTTGAAAGCAAGAAACGCGCCACAGCAAACGAAGTTGGCCAACTAATCATATTTCCCTGAATATTCTACAGCTGATTTTATTACTATTTCAAAATAATCTTCTGTACCTCTTCGAACAGTTCCACGCTATACGTGTTGTCATCATCGGCAAAGAACACGACTCCAGAGTCCTTTGGCGACCGGGACATCCGTAGCCAGGCCAAAGCTTTGTTTCTCTGCTCGGTAGCACGGGGCATCCCTGTCCGCTTATACCTGCGTGGCGTGGGGACGTGCAGGTGAGTGTGCTGCAGCCCCGAGTGCGCAAGGAAGCGTGACACCAGCTCCGTGCGCGTGTTCGAATCCTCCACCACGATCCAATGGAACTGCGGAACCAGGCGGAACGTGTTCGACAAGCGCGTGAGCTCCGCTTTTTGAACAGCTCGCCTGTATGTTGGCGTGATGGCATAGATCGTCGGCAGAGCTGTGCGCTGCGGCTTGCTAAAGTGGGAGAGGTAGAAATGGGTTGTGCGCCGGACAGTTCTCTTGGTGTCGATGTCGATCATAATGATAACGATCAAAATCCAAGGGAGGAGGATGAAGAAGTGGCTATAAAAGAGTGATTTCATGTTTCCAAGTCCACGAGAGTTCAACTGTTCGATACAGCTTAAAACCTCGTGCCGTTTCCTCGGCAACAGTCAAATTGGTGTATCATCCAAATTTAGTGACACCTGCGAAGTGCCAATTGATTTCCTTATAAGGAAATATCCACGCTGAACATCGCGGACGCGTCGCCTTTTCTCTCGTGCTCTTGGTTTCTCAAAGTCCCCTGTGGTTTAAATACAACCCGTTCACCAGTACTCGCTCTCGCCCATCCCGGTCTTCACCATGGGTTTAGTCCTTTCGAAAAACTTGCTTCATAGTGAGAAGGCGCACATATCGAACGCACACGTCACTTATTAGTGAGCATTTCCACCTATGGCGATAACACAGCGGAGCTGGTATGTTCCAATATAGGATCTCTGAAATGTTTGGGAAAAATCAAGTCACAAACAACAGGTAATTAAAAATCTGGTTTCCCTTTCCCCGTGCTGTTTGACGCTCCACGAACCAGTCGAATTGTGAACACAACCGCGTCTTCCGTTACCTTACTGGCGCTGTAAGCAGAGGGATTGCTCCGCACGAGCTGTGGCTCGCAGACTTTGAGAGATGTCTGACGAGCGCGGCGGCACGGGTTGGAGTCTGCGAGGAGCATCTGCACCTCGTGGGAGCGCACTTATTTTGGTGTCTTCGAAACATTGGTTTCAAATATGTCCAGGCAGACCCATATTTAATCTGTTTATGTATTATTGCCTGCTCTTATAAAATATGAAACATAAGCTCGACATACCATCCCACTAGTAATTGCTAGTAACACTTGCACTTTATTGGTTCAGGGTTATTGCTTTACTGATTCTTTATGATCTTGGTTTTAATACTATAGACTATATATTATTATTATAGGTATATTATTTTGCTTTACGAAGAAAATACACTCAACACATCACAGTGTTTGTAGATATTTAGACAATTTGTCTTGTAAATACGCGTGCTCCTTTCCTGAACTATGAAATAACTGTCAGTAAGACAGCCGTGTCCAATGCAATAATAAGGTGAATAACATGCGCTTAGGCCTACATAATACAATACCTGCTTTGAACACTCCGGATTGGTTGCGATGGGAGACGGGCATTGTCACGAGAAAAGATAACATTTGCGATAATGACGTGTATTATGAGTTCTACGTTCTACAATGCAGTCATCACATCCCATTTATTTTATATACCCGACTTTGACCGATTATATCCAGAGGACAATGGAGGGAGCAAATTCAATCACAAGGCCTGTCAAGAAATGGACGTCTTCGATAATGGCACCAAAAATGAGATTTAGATGTGTTAACCCTAGGGGTTCCGTTATTGTACACGTAGTTAATGTAATGCAGATGCGCGTGAATAGGTGGGGATTACGTATAATGATCGCAGAGAGGACCTGAGGGGAATGATTGATGATTACTACCGCGGATCCAGTAGGTATAGGCCTCTATCTCCCTTCAGGAGAGTGCGCAGTGACAAAAACAAACAAAGCAGGGCCGTGAAAAACAAAACAACAAAGATTTATCGGTGAATTAGATTTCAATTAAAAACCTATGAGCCAGTTTAGCCACACACGTTTTAAAAATATATGCATTTATCAATGTTTTGCACAGAAATTGTCTCATTTATTTCATTTGAGTGAAATTGAGTTGGTCTAATACATTTCACACCATAACGCAATCATTTCAGATTTTCAGTTAATTGCACACTGGATTTTCTTTATTGCACCACGGGATTGCTAACATAACCAGTCTTTTTAGTAGTTGAACTAATCGCTAAATATAATTCTGAACCTATAAACCCGCATACAGTTCATATGAAATGTGCTCAATTAATTGATTAAGAATCGTGTTCATCCTGATGCACTTTCTTTCCAATGATGGAGATTTAAGCACATTTCCACGGAAAATGAGGATGTCCGTCACCCTGCTATGCCAGATGCCTCAAACCCTCCATTCACATCTGTTCAACATTTAATTCACGTTGGGATTATTAATACCAAGAGCGGCCCAATCCACAAATAAAACCGTAAAGTCTGTAGAACTTTTTGTAAACCAAAAGTGATATATCAAGAGGCAGCTGCATTTGCAGTTATCAGGCTTCATACTTAACAATCTTTGAGCAAGCCGTGAAATACATTTGCTCATTCTATCCTATCTACTGAAATCTCCTTTTCCATTAGAGGTAGAATGCCCTCTAGTCATATAATTTCCGTATTGGCTCTAGACGTGATACAGTGTGGAGATAAAAAAGAAGGTAATTTAACAACATGATTGGATAATTATTGAACTCTCCGATAACCACACAAGCACTTTGGATCTGAAAACCTTGCATTTCTCACACCGCTAGGAACAGACTAGATTTAAATAGACCTGAGTCACGGGCCAGCTGTAGGTTGAAAGGGCAAAACTATTTTTCTCAGTGTAAAAAAGTTGTTGTTTTTGTGGATCTGTGCACACACTAAACCTTGGCTGAGATACGGTTACCCACAGCAATGGGTAGGCCTACATTTCATTACTGTGGTAACGGGAAGCATGCATAGCTGTTCTGTCTCCATCTTAGTATTTAATTAGACGGACTGAGTTCAATCAATAATCATTCCATTCTCACCTTGCATCATGCCAACACCCCTCCCCCTCCCCCACACACACTGCGCATGTCTTCTGTAGTCCCGGGATAACACATTAGAGTATAGTGGCGTAATGACGAAGAATACTGACAGGTGTCAAACCTAATTCCAATACATGACAATAGCACCCTATTGCTTTAAGACAGATGTCTTCACTGGACAATGCAATCAATTTCCGGCAGTGTATATTAGCAAATTGTGTTTCAGTCCAGCCAGTGCAATTCACAATACATGTGTCTAACATTGAGCTAATTTATTCAAATATTCTAATCTATAGTGATTGTACACGTGCTAAGCATAAACGCTCACAAAGCTATTTAATTATAGTGGGCGTGTTTATTACCCCTCTCTTCTGTGTCACGGGTTTTTGCAAAGTAACCGAGTCGATGACCTGCAGAAGATCGCCTGTGGTCTGTTGTGGTCTTGCGGTGAGATCATAGCATTATCTACCAGAGCATGGCCGGTTTGAACCAAGGGTGGGGCATTGCGGTTCCATTTTCAAGGATGCCTCCTAAGCAAATACAAACCAAATGCGCGTAGGTCGACTGTAAAGCCACGAGGCAGGCACGTGCACGGATGGGGATACGTGCTCTCCATTAGTTTTGTTGGTCCTCCTGACCGTTGTTTGCCCCCGCGAAGTGGAATTCCTCCCGCGTTTAAAACGAAAGCGATGTGACTTACAGGGCAAACAATGAAGGATTTCAAACGAACGAAACAAACCGACAATTCGTCTGACGTTCCCACACCCTTTTTGAACTTTTGAGCACGTGCCCCACCAAAGGTGTCCGCACGGCCCTGCCACTAGGCCACCTCGGGAGCTGTCGGACTCGGCGCGGGCGCAAATTTGCCGCCTACAGACGGCTTTATAGATTAATCTCCCATCCTCTAGGCAGGTGCTCCAGCTAGCGTAGGCTGTACAAGGACTGTGGCATATTGAGTCATAGGCTTTCAGGTACCGGAGTACTGGGCGGGGGAGTGGCTCAATGGGACTGCTCTTGCATTGCAGAGCCGTGCTGGAGAGGATGGTGGGCCTCTCTTTCCCCTGGGTGTGGAGTGGAAGTCCCAGGCGCACTGCCTCATGGGACTGTGGCTAGGGTACACCCACATGATAGGTTTTGAATGAGACCACTTTTGTCTTGGTTCTATGCATAGTGCAATCGTCTGTTTTGTGACACACGGTGCAGGCTACTGTAGAGCGATGTACTGGAACAGAACTGCACTAATAATACAAGGTTATTACCGTTAGACAAAGCAGAGGGTATTTTAACCTTTTCCCCAGGGAATTACATCCCCTCAAAGATTCAGTGGATTTATCGTCTTGATTCATGTTTTTGAATAAATATGTTTATATTCATCAGGGTCCTATGGCCACTACCTCCACGTTAGTGGCACGATTCATTAAAATTATCCCGATGGGAACTTCTCTGATGAAACTTTGCAGTCTCCGCTTCAGGGTGTAAATACAAAAGACATTAAAAAGACCTAAAAGCTTCCTCCGTATTGGGTTGGCGAACCGTAGCCTTGGAGTCTGTGTAACAACACAGTTTCGTCTCTAGTGAGCCCCAGGTTTAGCACCTCATCGATCCCCATCCCCAGTGCAGGAGAATGGCGTTTCTCAGGCTCCCCTGCTCATCGAAGGAGGGGACATTTAAATGATTGTTACCGAGCACGAGCAGAGGCTCCGGTTGGCTAATATGGCACTCCCTGGTGGCGGTAAAAACTTTTTTTTTTTCACCGCGATTTGTCTCCGCAGTCACCTCCACCGCTTTGATTAATTCATAACTTCGTTAATCATCGACAGACCCGTCCACAGCAGGGTGGAATCAGTTCTGAATATTTTTTTCAGCATTAATGGACTGTTTTTTTATATTCAGAACCCTTGGGTATATTTTATGTTAAATTATGAATACTGAACAAAATAGGCAATGAAATATTAATGGATGATTCTGAAGGTTTTGCAAGAGAAATTGATGTAGCTATAGATGCTTAAACCTTAGGCGATGCAGAGGAACGGAACAGTTTGAGCTCCCTGTGTATTTGATCTGTAATGTGGGTGGTACCACGTTCATATAAAAGACAATGTATGCCTTCGGTTGGAGACACAGAAGCACCATCCCTAAAGGCAATTTTTAATAAAAAATATTTCTCTGCAATTTATTAGCTCAGAGTACAACGTTTTTGACAAACGTACAGAATCCCCAGATCACATTGCTCTGTACCTGCCCATGGAACGGACCGGATTGGACAGAGGGCAGATGGATAAAGTTATTCGATCAAGATTTTTATAGACAACCTATTATCATGAATAATTATAATGCGTTCCAAAGAATTAGGTTCTCTGTTTGTTCATCTGTTTAAGGCAAGAGTCTCTAGTCTTATCAGCCAAGGGCCGGGGTGGGTGCAGGCTTTTGTTTTAGTCCAGCACCTGATTCAACTAAGGCCTCGATTGAAGACCATGATTAGTTCAGTAACGTTTCGTTGGGGGCAGAACAAAAGCCTGCACCCACACCGGCACTTCTCAGATAAGATTAGACACCCCTGATTTAAGGTCTCGTATTGTGCAGGACCTCAGTTAATGGCTTGAAAGGGGGAAAAAGAAGGGTTGGGCGACAAGCGCATGGTTTTGAGAAGCACATGAAAGGATACACTGCCGCCTAGTGGCCAGTAGGAGCTCAGTGTCTCCATTGCTCCCAGTCTCGGTTCTTCCTGTAGAAATATTGTGTTTTCAGCTAGCGATCTTGCTTATACCTGCAACAACTTCATATGTTATTATTTTTTGTATCGGGTGCACTTCAATTTTCTTAAATGGTTCAAAACTAGGTAGGTTAATTATTAACATTGCTGATTATATATATATATATATATATATATATACAGTATACACCATTTAGCAGACGCTTTTATCCAAAGCAACTTAGTCGTGAATGCATACATTTTTCAGTATGTGTGGTCCCAGTGCTACATGGCTACATTTCCAGTCAGTTCAACAGAGTTATTTCATTGTGTTGCATCAGAAAATATTGGTGAGCAGTGGGACCCTCTATGGTCATCTGGCCTGCAAAGTGATAGCAGTGTAGTCACCCCCGCACAGACTGCATGGCCTGCTGTGGTCTGGTCAATATGATGCAATTGAACTGCCAATGTGAAAATGATCTAAAACATTGGAGCTGTGAGCTTGGAGAGGTGCCGTGACTGTTGGCCTGTGCTTGGTGTAATATCGCACCATGTTAGAAACTGCTGGCTCTGAACTCTGCCTATACAGTAGGCCCACAATGTACCAATGCTGTCAAGACTTATTTCTCTTGGTATGTGGGGCATATTTCTTTTCCTTTTTCTGTTTTTTCTCTCTTGATTTTCACCAGTCAACTAGTTAAATCACCACTTGTGCCTAAACACCTGTCTGACTAGTGAGATCGTAGATATTGCATGGGCTGCTGTTGTATGTTGCAGCGATACGTCTGCACAGCTGCCATATTGGCGCGGGTGTCTAAACAAACACGTGTATTGAGAGATGCAGACTTCCCCTGATAAAATCTACTGTCACTTGCTTAATTCTCAGACAATTTCCATGAAATTTAGCTTGTTATAAATGTGAGACATTTCTGCATAACATGCAGGTTACTTGATTTCCAAATTTCACAATTGTTGAGTTTCCTCAACGATTTTCCGCAGAACTGGCTGTGAACACAGTACAAAGAGGAATTCGCTTATGCAAAAATGCCACAAAGTTGTGCAACATTTGGCTGTACAAATAGGAGGAACCATCTAAGCAAGGCTCGATGGATAACTTTTCACAGGTAAGTGGCTATTTCACTATTTCACTGTCACTTAAAGCTGATGTTGAATGACCAACAGATATCGCCATGACGATAACAAAACATAACGTTAGCTAGTTGTCAAACCACAACATGACCAAGTGACAAAGTGATATGTACTTGATAGTCATCTAATTCATTCTTGTGGAAGCCACGTAGAGTGTGGATTTATCCATTTATTATAATCTCGTCATCCCCCAACACACACACACACACACACTGGCCAATTACAATATACCAATAAGACAACGAATCTGCAGGGCACATTGCTTGCCGAGTAAAACGTGTCTGACAGAGAAAGGCAGGAGAGAGGAAGTGGCTCTTTGAGGTATTGAGCATCTTCGTCAGAATGAGTCAGCTCATGAGTAAGATGAGTTCTCAGTGGTGCTGTGCTGTGAATGGAGTTGGGGGTCTGTGGGACACTGCTGGAGAACTGGCCATTACAGTAATACAGGGAGTGGCCAAAAGTTGGAAACACTTGGGTAAATGAAGGACACAGTATGTTGAAAGCAGCTGCTTCCACACGGGTGTTGTTCCTGAGTTAATTAAGCAATCAACATTGCAGCATGCTCAGGGCCATGCACAAAAAGGCTGGTCAGGCCTGGTTGCCTATAACTATGGCTAGTATGGCTAGAAGACGAGACCTCAGTGACTTTGAAAGAGGGCTGATTGTTGGGGCACGTTTGGCAGGAGCTTCAGTGATGAAGACGGCTCAAGTCACTGTTGTTTCATGAGGAACACTGTCTAAGGTGATTTCGGCATGGAACTCTGAGGGAAAGACATCATCAGCAAAGGGCAACTGTGGTCTTAGGCACATGCTCGTGATGCATGTGATCGTGATGGTGATGTCTGTGCATTTATTTGAGGTGCAAGGCTAAACAGGCAAGCAACTCTAAATCAATTGCAAATTTCAATTTAGGGCATGAGCAGGCAGTTTAATCAAGAACGGTCTGTTGAAAGGATGCCATGGTCGAGGGAGAGGGAAAGAAGGACAGGGGTCTGTGAAAGATAATGGTTGATTACTGCGTAAGCCTGAGGATTTGTCTTGCTTGTTTTACTTATACAATCTCATTTCCACCTAAAGCTATGCTCTCAGCAGCTACCTTAGTGATTCAGATAATGCAGCTTGCAAGCACTGTATGTGCTCCTACTTCCTATACGACATATTAAAGTGTCTCAAAGCTTTAATGAAACTCAATGGTTTTTGTAGCCAATGGACTATATTGCAATGAATTCAATGCATCATCTGCTGAGGCTAAAGGATTGATGACATTAGAGAGGAGCTGCTGCCCTCTGATGGCAGGTTTGAGAATTACACTATTGTCACTGACTCAGGATGATGCTTTTATAAGATGAATGCTGAATTGTTGAAAAGATAATTCAGCGTCGTTATGTGGCTACGTAAGCAAGCTGCAATATATATATATCTCTCTCCTCCCTCTCTCACCTGGTTTCAACTCGTATAAAAACATCCAGTTAATTCATTCATCCTTCGGGATCATCCTTTGGAGCAGCTATACTTGGTTTACTTCCAGCCCCTGCTGTTGGACCTGCTGCTGGAGGTGTTGCTGGCGCCCAGTGTGTAGCATAGAACCCAGGAATATATCGACACCCAGTGGCGATTTTACCGCGGGTGCATTTGCACCCCCTACTGTTGGGATGAAAATATGACAATTTCCAAATCAATGTCAAAAAACATTTAAAAGAAAAAGATTTTTGAACATTGCACACCCTGTTTTAAAACCCTAAAATCGCCACTGTCTACACCCATATATACACCCTGTACCACTACACGCACACCCCCTGTATGTACCACACTAGCGTGACAAAGCATATGGCAAGGGACCAAGAGGGACTGACCCACAGGCAGAGGCTGACGGTCACATGACACCATTACCGGCGGGATGAATCCGCTGTGGGCGGGGTGTGGAGAGGACAGTGGGGGATGTGCAGAGGTGAGGATGTACTCTGCGGGGGGGGTTTATAGGAGACAGTGTTCTTTCGCAGCACTGTTCCGTACCTGCCTCTCTGTGCTAGGGGACAGTACAGGCAGATGCTGCACTCCCCTGCGTTAAGCCCCCTTGGTTACCAATCCCCTTTACGACTCTGAGACCACTAACCATAATATTAGCAAAAAATATTTCCTCTGTAGTGTCGAATGTTTTCCCACTTACCAATGTCCAATTTACCCCGGAGAAGTGCCACGATACAAATTAAGATAGAAATAGCAACATGATGGATTTTTCTCCTTTGTGGGGAATTTAGCAAGCGCGACTGTATTTGTCGTCTTGTGTGAAGGCACATTTGTCAAGTGAAATATGGCAAAAGGTCAGCTGGTCTCACGATAGCTCCGGGCACACGGCAGAAACAACAGTGGGTCGTAGTTCTGTCCCTGTTTCTGCAAAGAGCCTCAAGAGTCGCACTGTGAATTGTGCAGCCGGGCGCGCACAGCGCGTGCATATTTGCAACCCACCACTGCCGAGGAACTATCCGAGGCGAGCGATCGCTTGAGCTGTGACCTGATGGAAGGTGGGCCCACCCCCCTCGTTTATTAACCAGGCCGAGTGCCGAGGGAGGAAGTGCTGTCACACAACCGAGCGGTCCGTTAATCCAGGAAGATAACCTCACATAATTATTTTGACCCAGATACTCGGCAGGAGAAAAAAAACCCGCTCACAAATGCACGTGGTGACCCGTTTCCCACTGTTTCAGTCGCTACCGTGAATGCGTTTAGAACGTTACAGCGCCAGCGTTAAGATCTTAAGCACATTCGGTAACAAAAGTTGATCTGCTTCCTTGTCAAGGAAGATGACTGCTGGTCGGAGAGGATGGGACTTGATTGGCATGTTTGGCACGCAGCTGCCATTCACGGGCATAGTCAGGGACGGTGTGGCAAGTTCACACAATTGCTGAGTCTCTTGTGTTCTCTTCCAGGTTGGTTCTGTTGTTAAATTCAAAGTAACGAATCAAAGTAAAACGATCTCCGCATTGACGAAGACTGACCCAATGTTCGTAACGAAAGGCAGGAAAGTTTAATTCCACATCTGGCCGCGGGAACGCAAGCATGCTACAAAATGTTAAACAAAACACAAGGGCTGTGTTCGAAACCGTTCCCTGTTCCCTAAATAGTGCACTATATAGTGTGTTCGCCAATTTGTTCAACACACTATATAGTGCACTATTTAGGGAATAGGGAACGGTTTCGAACAAAACACAAGGTGTAGCTCTCTCTTACACAGTTAACAAGGTACATTTACATTAATTGAGGGGTGAGACAGGGCCCTTCCTGATTGGGCCAGAGACACTATTGTTATAAGACATCTGACTCAGGCAGACGTTGGGACGTCCTCCACGCAGTCTAATACTCAAACATAAACCTCATCTGTGTGCTCTCAGACCAAATGTCACGTTTCTTATAAATATTAAAAATGACATTCTGACAGTTGTAATGCTGAAGGCAGCACAAGGTACACCTCTGATGCTAAAGAGATGTAGCCTGGCTGCTGTGGAACAGGCTGCCCTAGCTTTATGTTGCTGGGGAGGTGCGTATATGCACTATAGCAGGGTTCCTCAAACCTGGCCCACAAATCCAAATTCAGTCCTGGTTTTCCTTTTTCTCAGGTAGTTAATTGAACAATTAATGCAATTGATTGGCCAGAGTGTCTTCACACCTGACTCCCAGGTAAAGGAAGGGTGGAAAAACAGCAGTGCTCGGCCCACGAGGACCGTGATTTAAGGACCCCTGGACTATGGGTTACAGCAGCCTCAGTGGGCGGTCAGTTGCAACCAGAGGCTCCCTCCCTCTTCTTGAGTGTACAGTGGATTTCAGTTCCTCTTGTAGTCAAAAGTGAGTCCCTCTCCCTTCATAGAGCCTAATGAAATATGAAATATTTGAATGAAATATTCTGCATGTGTGTGCAACAGCACAGTTTATCTCATAATCACACAGCCACTCCAGCCTTATCCAGATCTTCCGCAAGAGGCTCAAAACCCACCTTAAAACCTTAACCCCACTGTTGACCCTGCCCAGCCACCTTCCCCAGCTGAAGTCCGAACAGGGCTACAGGGAGAGAGGCTCCCTGGCTGAGAGGGGTCTTCATTCACAAAATCATAGCGCTGGGACACGATTCATAAATGACATTCCATGTATCATGAGGTAAAAATGACAGTAGTCACATAATGCCAAACAGCACCTTTTTATTTTTGATACATTATGCTTTACATGTTTATAGGGAGCAGAAAAACCTGTTAAACAAGTCGAACATTTATAAGTTTCGATATACTCCAGCCCTAGACGATACAATTTTAACAGTGTTACGGAAAACATGACAACCCATGTAAAGCTGACCTTTTTAGCCTGGCTAAATGGAATCCTGTAAGGAGTTGTCAGTTTCTTTAAAAATGAATGGCAATAAAATTGAATCAAACAGAAATAGACTGGAAATGTATATATACAGTTTTGTTTTCTATTGTGTGTGTGTGTGTGTACATACATTGTCATGGGTACCTGTATTAACTTAACTCAATTTAATTATAATATAATATTTTTTTATGTTCAAATTGTACAGGCTGGATGACTCTGCTATAGAATGCGTGACAGATGTTAAATATCTGATCTGGCTGCCTCTGCTTGTGGCCATCCCTCTGTCCTTAAAGTCACCCTCAGTCCACATGCCACCTAAACTTACCTGCTGTGGCCTGTGGTTCCCACAGAGACCTTCAGGAGGCAGCGTTCTCAGCCCCATTATCTCACCAGCTCGCTGTGCAAGCCATATTACTGCGTCCTGTCTCCCTGGCGCAGTGAGTCTCACTGGTCTAAGAATAGCAGCCTTGGCCATGACACAACCTCCCCGTGAGGTTGCCTGCAGCTGCGCTTGGCTCTTCCAGGCCTTCTCCCTCCTCCCTCTTCCCTCCTCCCTCCTCCCCCTCTCTCGGTGCAGGATTGCCTGGAGATGCTCTCTGTGGCTGAGCTCCTGGGAAGCGACAGGGGCCCCTGGGGAGAAGAACACAACCCTCTCCTCTTACTCACTCACCAAACAGACAACAAGCGCTCTCACCACAACTGGAGCCACTGCTGCTCAGAGAGCACTCTGAAGGAGGAGTCGTTTAAAAGGACTATCAATCCATTCAGAGGCTTCCCAGTGATAGCCTCATGAAGAACCATTGGCATTCAGAAATAGTTTTGTACCGGCCCTGGTCGTCAGCCCTGAGCGGGGGTGGCATTTGGCTGTCCGCCCCAGGGGGAGGGGGGAGGGTGAGCTGGCTTGAGTCCGCTGTGAAGGACGTAAAAGGAGCCTCCAGAACGTGGGTGGGCGAATTCCATCTCAAAGGAAGTGGAGTTCGCTGCCCTCAGAGAATTGGCTTGCTTCGTAAAGACGAGCAGCGGCCTCGTGTGGGGAGGGTAAATCAAAAATAAATAGAGGGTGTAATTGGCTACCAAATTGGAAGAAAAACAGGAAAAAAATCTGAAAGAAATTAGATTTTGTCTTTTCCTCTAACAGTACAGCTCGCTACATTAAATTGATGTAATGCTAATACTGAAATACTTTGAATATGGTTGGGTGTAGGATTTTGGTCAGTTCCATTTCAATTCAGGAAATGAATTGAAATTCTGTTAATTAATTGATAAATACTCATAGAACCTTGTGGGTATTTTTCAATTCATGAATTTAGTTCCAGTTCATTTTCTGAATTGACCCGAGCCCTGGCCTGCTCATTGAGATGAAATCATTTTTAAATCTTGTATTACCAGGCAATGACATGCCTGATTTGTGTGTGTAATTGCATGGCTTCATTTTAGGTGGTGTGCTGCCCTCTAGTGTTCCCCAGAATAATAATAATATGCACTTCAAGAAAAAAGTTTCAGTCAACACTGGCCGTTGCCATGACACCTGTAGAACTAAACTTACCATGCACAACTTTCCTGGGTGCATTAAAGTTTTGGGAAGGGCCACCATTGCTGGCCAGGGTTGGGGAGGGGGGGGGACACCAGATACCGTAGCTCCAGACACACAGGGCCTTGTGTCAGAGAGATCCACAGACTTTTGAGTCCCAGTGGGGGGGACTCATACGACAGCCCCTGCTGAGCTGGGAGCCAAACACCAATCGTAAGGGTGATTCTCAGCGGCTTCCTTTCAGCATCTCCGTGAGTCTGATGTCAGCCCTCCCCAGACGGTGTGTTGAACCCAGCAGAATCACCCCTTTGTGAGACATGGAAGTGACTTGTTTTCACCCTCTGTACACGCCTTCATTAGAAAAATTAGACATTTAAAACGAAATGCCAAGTATCAAAGGTACATATTAAGTCCTAGAGTTAGTCTATGGTACACTGTCATTTGTACAGTACAGTAAGGGCCCTACAGTAAGGGTCTATGGTACACTGTCATTTGTACAGTACAGTAAGGGCCCTATGGTAAGGGTCTATGGTACACTGAGGCTTGGCCATCTCCTCCTGAGCTGTAGAGTGAAGTGGACATTTTACTACATAATTAGCCTACAGCTATGATTAAATCGGGCAGGAAAAAACAGGTAGTACAAAGTTGTTAAAAAAAAAAAATTTATAAAGCGCTATAGTCTCAAATCTGTGGCCTAGTCAAACACTACAATCCCACGTATTCCAAGACACCTGCTAAAATACTGGCAACATACCTCTTTTAATTCAATTGGCGTTACAGCCATGATGTACTTCAAGCAAAGCCAAAGGAAACATATTCGCACAACACTGCCAATGAAAGCATGTTATCACAACTCAGGAAACAGGGTGGGGAGCGGGGCGGGGAGATGGAACAGTGTGTGCAGAGCAACATAGCAAGGAATGTCTATGCCAAAGTGCTTCCTGTGGCTCAAACTGAACAAATTAAGATAATTCCTCCAACTAATAATTATGACTCATACAAAAGGTGCAGAATCGAATGCCCGGAACTGAGGCCAAAATTCAATTCTATCAAACCACAATCCTTAAAAATATGTAAAACATGTAATATAAACAAGGTCCACATTGTTTCAATGCTTATACAACATCCTGAGATCAAGAATGAGGGACGGGCTCGACAAGGAACAATGGAAAACTTGCTGCGATCCGCAGTTATGGACTGAACACCTTGGTGAGATTACATGAGGGTTCGAGGGAATGGCCAATATAATATAGTGGAATATAAACAATGATGATAGCACGTTACTAACAAATGAACCAAACCTAACAAAAAGGTGCATGGTTCGCTCAGACCTCTGTAAGGGAGGGTGTGTGTTTCCTGTGTGTGAGGAAGGAGGGAGGGTGGTCCGTGGGTCTGGCCTTGCAGGTCAGCCAGGAGTCCTGAGTGGGGTGAGCACGGACACCAGGGACAATCAGAGAGGACGCTGGGGGACGGTCACATGGCGCCGGGCCCCGTCCGTTTCCTCTCGGGGCCGCTGCTGTCCCGAGCCAGAGAGCGCAAACACCCCGCTCCCAGCCTCCTGCACTGCCACAGCTGAGAGTGTAGGATGTTTACACTTCCTGGGGCTCGGGGGTCAGAGGTCACACTGAGTTCAAAGAGCCAGGAGAACACAAAACCCTCGAGGAGCCTCAGCACGCCAGCCCTGGGTTGGTGTATCCGTCCTCTTTACTCATTCCCTCTTCTCCGATCCACACTATTGAATAAAAAAATGCACCAAAATGACATGTTCATACTTTGACCAAGAGCGATACATTCAAATAGGAACACTGCTGGGATCAAAGACTGATCTGGTTTATAATTGACCCAAGTTATGAAAGCTTGCAATGAACACGATCTACTGGCAGACTCGCTGAAGCGCTTCTCCTGGGGGCAGGGGGCAGGAATCACAAAATGGGCGTAGCTCCTTGGCGACTGGGAGCGAGTGAAGCAGGAAGCCTGGGTGGAGCCGCCGGCCGTCTCCGGAGGATTACAGAGCCACGGTGGGGTCAGGAGCAGGGCGTTCCCCAGCTCTCCGTCGCTCGGAGACGGACGGGAGGCCAGCGCGTTCGCCTGAGCGGCTAGCGGGCGCGCTCTTTTAATAGCCGATAAACTCCTCTTCACCCCGAGACCGACCGAGGGGGCTCGGAGGTTTTGAGAGCCCAAGAGGCATCGGCCGAGCGCGGAGTTTGTTCGTCCGCCCTGGTAAATAAACGGTTTGGGCACGGTGACAGCAGCGCCGGGCCCGAGGGGGCATCCACTCTCCCACGGGTTAGCATCATCGGCCCAGAGCCATGGCCATGGCCCAGACCCCCCCCCCCCCCCCCCCCACTGCCCCCACCCGTGCCCCCACCCTGCCCCGAGGATATGGCCCCTCCCTGCTGCCACCCTGAAAGGGGCTTTTCACATTCTTCAGACACATTTCCTCTACTGGAGGATGGCTCTCCTGCTCTGTTCAGTAATCCCTGAGCAAACAAAGACATGGAGCCAGGCTGCAGGCGGAGAGAGACCGTGAAAGGGAGGGAGGGAGGGAGGGAGGGAGGGAGGGAGGGAGGGAGGAGGGAGGGAGGGAGGGAGGGAGGGAGGGAGGGAGGGAGGGAGGGAGGAGGGAGGGAAATAAAGAAATAGACAGCCCCCCCCTGGCTGAACTATACATACTGCTGTGTCAGAGCCATGCCAACACACTGAACGCACCTGCACGCATGTGTGTGTTTAAGTTTCTATTATCATGTTAGGCTATTATTTTTATTATTATTATTAATATTTTTAATTATGGCGTGAATATACTATCCACATTGCTTTTGCAGTGGTCATTACAATAACTTATCCATGCTATTGTAGCGGTCACTCTTACTTGTACTGCTTTGACTGTGAGCTCATGGGACACTCAAGTTTTTCTGTTTACTATGTCGTTTTAACTGCCGACTCTGCTTTGGCCCCACCAATAGCGTGCGTAGGTATGGCATGCCCTTTCAGTTCGACTGCGTGTGGTAGCCCGTCGTTGGCTGAAACCCACACGGCAAGGACCGAGGGACGTACATTACCTTTACTCATTGATCTGTATTACCGATTACTGTTAAAGGCAGGAACTAAGAGGCGCGGGCGAGCGGGAGTCTGTTTGAAACCCTCAGGAGACTGTGGCGTGGTGCTGACTGAACAGTCAGTCTGGCATCCCTCCCATTCATCAGCGTCTCGTTCACCTTGACACACGGGGGAGAGGAGCCGGGCGTCAGACAGGCTGCCTCCCCGTCACACACAGTTCCCTGAGTGTGCAAACGAGATCAGACGGAGCTGCGCGACCCCCCCACCCGCCCACCCACTCCTGCAAACATGCTGACCGCGCAGAACTCTGATTGACCCTCTCGGTCCCGTTGAGAGACGTTTTTACGGTGAGAACGGGTACAGACACTGGCGCCTCTAACATGCGACGGCGCGCTGGCTCAGGGGAGACAGCCCTGGTCGCTGGTGCCAAAAATGTCAAACCGGGTTTTTTCTCCATCCGAACCCCTAACTACTACATAAGTGGATTTGTCATTAAGCGTAATGAACGCATGCGACCGTGAGGTACAGTTCACAATTCAGACTCTGAATATCAACATCAAACGAGTGCAATCGGGATGGAACCAAAGCCAGAAACCTCTCTGGCGCTCCAGGACCAGGGTTGCCCACCCCAGCTCTAGTGCGATCGGCACAATCCGAGGTTGCCGTGGACCACCGCTGTGTGGTCTGCAGGCCTGGACAGACCCGGCGGTCCCACCCTGCTGTCACACGGTGAGCAGGCCCTGCCCCTCACAGGCAGGCAGTGTAGCGTAATGGTTAGGGAGTTCGGCCTGTAACCCAATGGTTGCAGGTTCGATTCCCAGGTAGGGACACTGTCGTTGTACCCTTGAGCAAGGTACTTAACCTGAATTGCTTCAGTAAAATATCCAGCTGTATAAATGGATTGTATGTAAAAAAATAAAATAAAATAAAATAAATTGTAAAATGTTAAAAAAGTCGCTCTGGATAAGAGCGTCTGCTAAAATGCCTAAAATGAAAATGGAAAATGAATAACGTGTTCGGTGAGTGTCCGGGACGATTGGCGGGAGTCACCTCTGTGAAAAGGTGCTGTTCCACATAATGAGTGACCGGGGTGGCTTTTACCCAGACTAAATGGATGCTGGGGCGCATTAAGTTGGCGGTAATTCTTTGGCGTACAAGGTCAAGGTATTTCTGAAGTCATTCTGACGTCAGACCACTTATTTTGACTTGAGGGGACCCTTCAACAACACCACTCTAACCACAGACACGTGCAGACAGCGTGCACCCGAGGGCATCGCAGAGCGACCTTCGCCAGCGCGCTGAAGGTCATCAGCGTTGCTGCTCCTCTGAAGGCTGGTCCTGCGGATCGACCGCGGAGCACAGAGAGTCAATTGCTATTGATCTGGCCAGATCCCATGCTCACATGTAGCAGTGGAGCAGTGGGGACTGCAGTGGAGGTGACCGCAATGGAGACGACCGCGACAGAGGCGACTGCAGGAGTGATAACTGCAGCGGAGGTGACCGTAACGGAGGTGACCGCAGGAGTGATAACTGCAGCGGAGGTGACCGTAACGGAGGTGACCGCAGGAGTGATAACTGCAGCGGAGGTGACCGTAACGCAGGTGACCGCAGGAGAGGTAACCGTAGCGGAGATGACCTCATGAGAGATGACTGCAGGACGTGACCGCAGTAGAGGCGACTGCAACACAGGCGACTGCAACGGAGGTGAGTACAGTGGAGGTGACCGCAACGGAGGTGAGTACATTGGAAGTGACCGTAGCAGAGGCGACCTCAGAAGAGGTGACCACAGTGCAGCGTCGAGCGCCTAAAGAGAGCTGGCCCAGCGCTAATCTGCTTCATACAGCTCCATGGGCGCTGGGAAGGAATGTGTCTTGGGGCGATCGAGAGGGGAGTTAATCTCAGAGCTGACATTTACCCACAGGTTTCAGCACTCTCCCCCGCGAGAGCCCCCAAACACCCCCACCCACCTCACGGCCTCAGCTGCCACCCAGACACCCCAGCACATTATACAACTGCCCCCCAGAATATTCCATGCAGCCTGCCTCTCTCCACAGACAGCCAGACAGTTGCTCACACCCACACCTTTCAACCTGAAACTCACGACACGCTCGTCACCGTTAAATAAATCCGCCGTCCTGAGTTAGCGAGGTGCGTTACATCTGTTATGCGGAGGCAAGAGCTTCGGGCGAAATTCGATGAATAATTCCAAGTTATCTGAAATATTCATGGCACGCTCCTGAGCCAAAGTTCAGTCACGTTTTGCTCTCCTTCCATTAGCCCGGGATCGTTCTGATTTGTTGTCACAGAGGACACATACATCTTCTTTCATTCTTCCCCAAGTGTCGCAGACGATTCAATAATATTTCATTTCAGACGGAAGTTTAACATGCTATAAAGTCAATTCCGTGATCAATTTTAATGATGGTCTATTTTCAGCCGTGACGTGCGATGGGCGGAAGAAAGGCTGCAGTGCACAGCTCGGTGCGAGATGAATATATTTACCAAAGAAAACAAAAGATTGTGTGTGGAGGAGTACTGATGTCTCAGGTGGTGTAGTGCGCTGGCACTTCAGCTCAACGCTTCTAAACTGAAGTGCTGCCTTCTTCCTACTCCAATACTTGGAGTCATTTAGCCCTGCGACGGCAGCTGCCCTCACCAACTGGTAAACCATTTCAGTATTCAAGGGTAAAGAAGAACAAATGTAGCACTGACTGCCATGTGTAGCCGGCTAACTTGGTAGCTGAACATGACAAAGTTCCAGCACAGCCAGCTAGCTGACGATAATTATCAGTCACTCTCCCTGGGACTTGCTAAGGGGGATACAAAATTATGAGCAGCATTCTGTGCCCTTTTGTGTTTGAAGATGTATGTATAGGGGATGCATTTCAAGGCACACCCAATGTAAATGCCTGTGCTGTCCAGAGATAAGTGCAGTTCTGGTAAAAATGTAAAGACTACTAGCCTAAAAGAAGATGCTTTCCTATAATTCACAACCCTACACTCCAGGGGCTGTATGTACAAAGATTCTAAGAGTAGGAGTGCTGATCTAAGATCAGGTTTCCCTTTCCCATATCCTAACCATATCCATTATGAGCTAAAAGGCTAAACTGATCCTAGATCAGCACTCCTACTCTTAGAATCTTTGTACAACACAGGAGTAAAAGGGGTCTCCACACCTGGTATATGCAAAAAGACAGCTGATTGCTAGTGAGTAAAAAGCTGAAACAAATTAAATCTAGTAATTGCATTGTTATTCCTTACATAGACAAATAAACCACAGAGTAAAAAAACAATTCATTGTTGGGCTCCCAACTACCTTGTTCCTCAATTACGCATTTAATAACGGAGAGCTAACAAGACAAAAGGGAACTTAATTAGCTGCCAATGCAAATATAAGAGGGATCAGCCATGACAATCATGTAAAGTTATTTTTTCTATGTTTGAAAAGAAATACTAGTTCATCATCAGTGCATGCCTTTATCCTTCAAAATAAGAGCTGGACAGACACTGTTCAATGCATGTTCCTCTGTTGGTAAAACATTGCCAGCGGCTGCCAGTCAGTCAGTTAGCCAGCAATGGACACCGTTTCTAGGGCCGCTTCTGCTACCGCAGCCAACAAAGTCCCCCTCTCACACCTCACATAGCAACCAGCTATTCCATAATACCCACTTAAAACCAACATTACAAAAGTGTTACTAACATTCTTTCCAAAGAACATTTTAATTATTACACCATTATTATGCTTGTAGTGTGAACTTAAGTCATTCTAAATATAGATAATAGCACTGCATAGACTCTAAGGTGACCAAAGGCTAGTTTAAAATCAAGAAATACACCCTGCCACAGTGAAGTCACAGTCAATCCTGTACACCAAAGTCTAGAGTACGCTGTAAATAATGAAAACATCATGAAAAAGTTAATGAATATTGAATTGTGGAGCACGCGGCATGGATCGGTGAAGAAAGAGGCTGTCAGGATCCTCGGTGTTCAGGTCGTTGGGCCCCCAGGCCCCGGGGCCCTTACCTCCCATCGGGGTCCCGTGAAGGGAATAGCAGTTGGCGGCTGCAAACATCCGACTGAAAGCCCCCTCTTCTGCACCAGCTTCCAGTCAAGGATGTTTACAGTTGCCCGTACTGCCAGCTGTCCAGCTCTGCCAGAAGGACCTGTCCCACCACTCGCTTACCCACTCCCGGGTCTCCCAAGTCACTCAGCTCTTCGTTAAACTTAATCGGCTTTGTGTCCGTGTTCCTGTTTTCTTTGTACTGGGCTGTACAGCATGTCAGTGGCACTCGTAATACTGGTTGCTAATGTTGCCGTGTTGACTTCCTAGTTTGCATGATGGTATTACTGGCTTGTGTGTCAGTGTTCCTGGTTTGCGCACGCTGGTTTGTGTGTGTGTTAGTGTTGATGTTTTATTGCTGGTGTCAGTAGTACATGTAGTGAACAAAAGAATGGAAACACCAAAGTAAAGTTACTTAATAGGGTGTTGGGCCAGCAGAGTTTTTAATTAAACTGGCTGCTTTCGCTCCAGGGTGAAATTTGCGGTCAACTGGTCTTTTGGTCGCTCGCCTGTTTTGTCTTGCACTTCAAATGAATGCATGAACATCACGATCTGCTTCCGCCCACCGTTCCCCTTTGCTGATGATGTCTTTCCCTCTTGAGTTCCATGCTGACATCACCTTAGACGCCGCGGCTCATGAAACATCAACAAAGTTGAGTCTTAGCCACTGAAGCTCCTGCCAAACATGCCCCGACTATCACCTCTTTCAAAGTCACGGAGCGCTCCTCCTGCAGCCATGCTGGCCATAATTATAGGCCACAAAGCTTGTCCAGCGTTTTAATACATGACCCTACACATCCTGAGATGGTATTTGTTTAATTAATGGAGGAACCACACCTGTGTGGTAGCCTCCGATACACATATAATTGTTGTCCATCACTTACCCAGGTCTTTCCATTTTTTTGTTCACTACCTGCATGTGTCTCTCGTTTACGGGTATGCGTAGCAGGCTTGTCTCAGTGCTACTGGTTTGATGATGAGTGTCCCTGGGTTGTTTGGCATTAAGCACAAGCACCACAAAGTGAAAATGTCACATTTGCAGTGAAAACACTCCCTGGTGTAAAGTACACACAGAGACTGTTTTGCCACCACGCTCCCACCAACCTCTAATCTGATTAACTCTTTGAGGAGTACTGATGTTTATTCTAGAACACGCCGTAACATTCTAGTTGATTCTAATTAATGACATCATAAAGGGCTGTGGAATGGCATCCTCAAAGAACTGTAAAATTCTCGAATAGAACATGAAGAACACTGAATTAGAAGTAGAACCAGAATAAAAACTCACTCATCTAAGGGTTAACAGGCTTCACAAGCAAACCGGTTCTCCAGGAACCGAGAGCCAGCCCGGAAAACAGAGACCCGCTCCCCTCCCAGCACGGTCACATGAAACATTGCAGTGTTTACCCTAAAAACTGCAGGTGTGCAATTCCTGCAGCAGGTGCTGAGATGGCAATTTGGAACACCTACCGCTCCCCCACCCCTCACCCATCCATACCTCCACCACCCGCCCCGCCCAACCCCACCCCACCCTACAGTGCAGCATGCTTCAGCCAGCCCCTGAAAGAACATTGATGATGGGGGCTACATAACATCTGACAGCTCACCCACACTGTGTCACTGTCACCGCGGCGACCACGCTGGCCGTGGCAGATCAGCCCCCACTCTGCCAGCCTATCTCCCACTGCGCGCCCAAGACCTGATTCCATATCTGCACGTGCGTATTTTTAGACCTTAATGTATTTATAGAGATATAATAAGATCCAGCACCCCTGTATCTGCCCCTCCCTCCGCTCACGGCACACTCAGTGCCGAGCAGGAGTACGGCTTGTGGGTAGTGCTCTCTTTCGGGGTCATTGAGGCAAACCCCTTGGGAGAAGCCTCGTGACCCTTGACCGCTTGACGGCCGTGAGCTCTCCTCTTTCGCTGGTCATTGCGGGATGGCTGTCCGATGGCTTTGGGCTGGGTGTTTGTACCCTGCATGTGCGCTTCCCTGCCCTCCTGCGGTCACCGGGCCACCGGCTCCAGGGACACGTCTGTGTGACAGCGTGGCGCGGTGGCCGGGAGGTGACACTACACCGCAGCAGAGGTCCGGGGCCAGAACAGCCCTGCAGCTCCAGGGAAGCAGCACAGCACCACTGAGGACCCAGGCAGGTTCATTCACTTTGGTGGGTCTGCCTTTCCTCACGATGACGTGAATTAAGGCCCAGCATCCCTGCATGTAAGAGATGGATGATGCTGCCCTTGTGACTCACATCCCTCCCCCCCCCATATGAAAACATGGCAGGGCCCCCCACAGTGTGCCACCAGCTTGTTGATTATCGGATTTTCTAGTCGCCCCCCCGCCCTTGGTTTTCTGTTACCCTGTGTGTAATCCCAAACATGTAATGATCTAATAATAACAAACGCCCCAGGCCGCGGCAGACTGCATGGCACTATATTTCATAAATCCCCGGCCCAGCCATATTGAAATTCCCAGGGTCCCATATTTTTTCCCTCGGGGGTCAGGTCATGGGGGGAACAAAGCAAAC
Organism: Aldrovandia affinis; assembly: GCA_029706075.1. NCBI lineage: Eukaryota > Metazoa > Chordata > Actinopteri > Notacanthiformes > Halosauridae > Aldrovandia > Aldrovandia affinis. Next base: position 657,137 of record JAINUG010000177.1, read on the forward strand.
TTTATCGGAACACTGCAACCCTGCATTCCAAGAATTCTTAGCGCTTGGCAACCCTATAGCACAGTAAAGCGGGAGGGGGACGGGGAGGGGCCAGCAACGCCAGCCCATAATTCCCTGATTCAGTCTGACAGCACCGGCTCTGAGATCACTCTGATTTAATATTGGGCTCCTTGGAAAGGGACATGGTCCTTGCAGAATATTGGAATGTTGAGGAGTTATTAATGGCATGTTATATTTAGAGAGTCTTTAGGATGCCACATTGTTTACTTTCAGTTCCTACAGGGAGGCCCGCTCCTCAAATAAAGAGCAAATTGTCTTGGAACCGTAGAGAGCTGATTGAGACACTTGTCACTATAGTCCAATGCCGCAAGACAAATTTCCCTGCTGGGGACAATGCACCCTTTCTATACTTTTGTGGAATATAGTCCTCGCTCATTATGGTTTTTATGTTGTATTTCAATTCCAAATTTGAAGTTTTATTTCTTCTTAATTTCAGTCTGAAATCACAGAGCAATTATCATTCAAGTAACATAGATTTGTAACAAATGAATGACATTTATATTCTCTTTACAATTAGCTACAGTACATTAAAAAAAAACTGGAAAGCAAGAGGACTGTATTCCCACACATTATATCCCATTTTGTTTCATTTCTCTTCCACTCTATATTATATTCAGGCATAGCAGGAGCCATTGTCACTACGGTTACCTAACAGACATCATGCCAAGGTCACGCCAAGGTCACAGCACCGCTAAACAAACAGAAATAAAGCGTTTCTCCCAGGACACGCAGTGAGGAGTCGCTTGTTTTTCACACTTTCAAAAAGCATTCACATTTCATAAATGGGAGGACACACACACAAATATGACATCAAGGAGCCACAAAAGATGCGTTCAATCCACAGCGTCTGTAGCTGAGCGCGAGGTAGCGAGCTGTACCCTCCGTTATCCTGAGTGCTCTTTTGAGAGTAAAAAAACCAAAACACTTTCACTTTCAGCCTGGTACACTGAATCTTGCACAGATCAAGCGCCTCAATCATCAAAGCATTCTTCCTGAAATCAAACTCGAGCCACATTTCTCATGGCTGCCGTTGCTCCAGCAATCCTCTTGGGGAGGAGGGGGGGCGTGGGGGGGAACCTGGCTAGAACACACTGAACAGTATCATCTCCCAGACCATTCAATAGCTCACAAACAGGGTCATCTTCTTTGAAGAATTAATACTGTGGCTGATTCTTGGTGGAACTCAAAACCAGTTACACAGCATTGGCAGTTTTATTCGAGACTGCCTTGTCAAAATAATTGCATTTGACTGTGCAAAACCAATCTTCATTTTCTTTAATATTCAAAGATCCCTCCCCTGTTAGATTTATATGACTTAAGCACAAACAAAACATCTCAGTGAGCCTAAATATGGACTTTGCCCTTTATAAAAACTGCTGTGTAAAGCATTCAATGACTTAATGTATTAACGGTTATGTGCCAATTTATGCAATTAAAAGATGCTTAAATACACAGCTCAGCATTAATATCATGTAGATTCTGGCATTGCAACATCATCTCAAAGATTCACTTTCACTTTTTCCACTTTCATCAGAAGACCACCAACATTGCATATGTGTAAGACGGTTGATATCTGTCCTTTAAAGTAAGGGCGGTTTAGTTCTTCACCAAAGGAGTGAACATACCATAACAGACCAAACAATTAAGATTAAACCGAAAATTCAACTGGCGCCGTGCGTGTTTTAGTAATGTTCCAGTACAGCGCGGGACTAGATTTGTCTAAACGCCGGTGCAGTGTGTACAGTGTTGAGCGGTGGACGAGGTTACTGAATAGCTCATAACCTTCACAAACTCCTGTTTGTCCTTTTCCCCCCTCACTGCAGTTTATTTAGTAAAAGCTAAACTATTTGGTCACATGTGTTTCCATTCTTTATCAGATGGGACAGGCGCCCCTCCTCCCACTACCATGGCAGGAAACATTTCCATTCCAACTTTACACCCCCCCTCCCCCCCCACCTCCCCCTTTTTTCCAAGTATCCCAGAGAACCCTGCAGCAGCTGATCAGAGACGCAAACCCTTTGACCTTGTGCGAGGACGCGCTCCTGCCCACTCGAGCAGTGGTCAAACGGGGCAGCCATATTCCAGGCACGATCTAAAGCAATGCCCCGGGCCCAGTGAGCCGTAGGGCCGCGGCACTGATTAACGCCGCTAACCCTCAAAGGTCGACCTGGATGTCAGAGCTTTCCTAAAGAATCTCCCAAACAAATTGACTTAAAAAAACAAACAACAAAAAAACAACACTTGAGACAGTGTAACTTCCATCATTTTGCAGTGCTGTGCCAATGTAGATTCAGGTAATGCGTGTGTGTTTGTGTCTTGTGTGTGTGTGTGTGTGTGTATTTAGGGTGTGTACTTTATGCAGCTTGTATCCTGAACTGTGCTGAATTTGCATTTGCATTAAAGGCACCTGCGCAAATATATTTGTACATACAATGTTTGAGTGAGGTCCTGATATAGACCAAAACAGAGTTGAGAGACAGAGGTGAATTAAGATGAACTAGAACGTCATTCCTTGGCCTGTTCAAAGTGACAGAAAGGGCCAACATCCCTCCAGAACACTTCTTCAGACTGAGGAAAGGTATTTATCTTCTATTGCGTCTTGTGTTAAATTCTATATAAAAACATTTTTAATATTAAATGTTTTATGTTTATATTTAATGTTTCTGGGAATAATGTATGTTATTCCCAAGGACGCATGTGAATAATATTCTTAAACAAATTAGGCGAGGAAACACCTGCCCGGTTGGATTTCAGATTTTAGATTTATTGTTTCAAAACATTCAATATAAATATACAAGAGACATAATATATAGTTACATCATATTCGTACAAATTCGTACGTATGCTGTACTACTTTGGACAACGGCAACGAATTCTATCGGCTACACGCAATCTAGCTAAGCAGATGCGTTTTATGTTATTGCAACCGCCGAACATCTGTAAAGGACTATTGCGCTGGCTTCCTGTCATTACCAAAATGGATGTACTGCATCATTTTTGTTTATTCTATAAATTCCAACTTAGTTTATACACATTGGAGAATAGAAGCTATTTAGAGCGGTCTACAAATATGCAAATGTACCTATACAAACAACTTTGCGTTAAGGGAACGTGTTTTGTGACTTGTCATATCGCGAGAGACATTTTCACAAACTATTAGGCTGTTTAAGAGATTTCAGCAAGGTGTTCAACAATAAAACGACTCTACTGCGGTTCAATTGTCGCGGTGCCTATCGCCACTTCGTGCACATACGTTGTGTTTGTGGACATACTCACCCGAGTTGCCTTGACCGTGGATAATAAAAAGTGAAGGGTAAACTATATGACCCCTGCTGCACTGTGCGCTGATCAACTTTCCGCTACTCCGAGTTGCAACGGAGTCATTGACTTCTTGTTCAGCGCCTCTTCGGCACAGGCTCTTTCGGACACCGTTTCGTTATTGACAGAGACAGGATTTGCTGAAGATGTTTTTGATCGCGATGATGATCCCGTCTCTCGCCATGTTCTTTGTCTCGTCCACTATTTACCGTGCATGTCGCTCGGACAATCGGGCGAAGCTTATTCTCGCCAAGAAAAAACCGAACCCTTTCAATCGGAGATCTTGCCAATAAAAAAAATATAGTATCAGCAACGGACGCGACCTGGAATGCCGAGGCAAACGAAACGCGTGTTTTGACATGTTATCAGCAACCACGCTTTTTACATTACAGCCAGTCAAGTGTTGCGAGACGGAAACGGGACGTGAGATGGGATCGCTCTCGTCGTTCAGTTCCCACTCCTGTCTCAGTTCCCTTCACTTGGCGATCCGTCAGTCTTGACTTTCTCTATGAAGGTTCTTTAAGTTCGGCCGGCCCCCTTTCTGGCAGTGTTACGGGGCGCTGACCAATGGCCGGCGGAATTGCGCCTATCAATGGGGAGACCTTCACATAGAGGCTCACGAGAACGCGCAAGCGCACTCACTCGCATTCGCTGGCATATTGACCTCCAGATTGAAGCGGCTCGCGGCAGATTATTTTTATACTGTAACAATGTATTCTAAAAAGTACTTTATAAATAGACACAAATGATTTCGGTATTCATAGTCGCCATGTCGTACTATTTCCCGCGGAAATAATTTTCAATCAAATGGAAAACTTCCACGTCGTATTCTAACCCAAGGTTTATGACCTTCGTGGGAGAGGATTTATCGCGAATCATTTACGCTTGCTAACCCGTAGCTATTTATATCTAGCTATATATATATATACATCTCAGCGTGTAATAAAATAAACTCAAAACGTATTTTATTCCTACAATTGTATTGTTTTTACTTATTGTGCGGCGATGCATTTGCTTGAAGTAACATGAGAAATGTAACTTTTTTAGTATGCAAGTGCTTTGACATAAACTAGAGGGAATTTCACGCCTGGAGAGACTTCTTAAAATGTTATTTGTGGACTGGTCCGAGTTGTAGTTTGGAATTTAAAGTGTCGGTGCATGTGTTGTGCCTTATGATTCCGTCTCTGGTCCCCTGCTGCGGACTGACATGGAACGCTGCTGCTCAGATGTTATCTCCAGTTGTGTCGGTGGAAAAAATAAACTCCCATGAAGCTGGTGCGATGCCTGACATACTTTGCTCTCGGCCTACACGTTTAATATGCCACTTAAACACACAGTTGTTCTCTTGCTGTTGCTCCTATTGAGCACAGTATTTCAGGTCGCCCTGAATCTGACGCTGTTCATTGTTAAAATGCTGCTGCGTTTGGTGTAGGAGTGTACGGGTTTCTGGGAACTTTGACAGGGTGATCATTTGTCTGAGAGCAGATGCAATCAGGCTGTGTCATTTACATTTACATTTTAGGCATTTAGCAGATGCTCTTATCCAGGAGCGACTTACACAGTTTACATTTCTTTACATACAATCCATTTATACAGCTGGATATTTTACTGAAGCAATTCAGGACAAGTACCTTGCTCAAGGGTACAACAGCAGTGCCCCACCTGGGAAATTAACCTGCAACCTCTGAGTTACAAGCCCAGCTCCCTAACCATTACACTACACTGCCAGCCTGTGTGTCACCAGGGGAGGTGCTGTGTTGAACTGACCTCACCCGAATGACCTTTGACAGACTGGCCCCTGCAGTAAGGTGAATTCAATGAGCCAAGCTCTGATCTGTGGAGATCTGGGGCCGTATCTACAAAGATTCCAAGAGTAGGAGTGCTGATCTAGGGTCAGTTTAACCTTTTAGCTCATAATGGATATGGACAGGGGAACCCTGACCCTAGATCAGCACTCCTCCTACTCTTAGACTCTTTGTAGCCCATGCTGCTATTTGAATGGTGGTTTCTATATACCTGAGTGCATCCACATGCCAGGGGGAATAAACAGGAAATGACATCATTTGAACACGGGCAGTGACTGTGTCAATGCAATCTCTACACCCAGAAAAATGCACACAAAGCAGATCTCAGAGAGAAACAGACATGGGACATAGAGGAAAAAATGGACAAAAACAAAAAACTTGTTTTGGACTATATTAACAGAGAAGCACATACATAGGATAAACATAGCATATTTCAGACGTGTATCCACAGTGATAATAAAATCAACACACTACAGTAGCAATTGGGCTGGCAGTATAGTGTAATGGTTAGGGAGCTGGGCTTGTAACTCAGAGGTTGCAGGTTCAATTCCCAGGTGGGGCACTGCTGTTGTACCCTTGAGCAAGGTACTTAACCTGAATTGCTTCAGTAAAAAAAATCCAGCTGTATAAATGGATTGTATGTAAAGAAATGTAAACTGTGTAAGTCACTCTGGATAAGAGCGTCTGCTAAATGCCTAAAATGTAAAATGTAAAATGCAATTCAATGTGAAGTATCATTGTTCTAAGCACTGACACAGTATAGCCATGATTCCTAAACTCGGTCCTGGGGACCCGCTGTGTAAGCTGTTTTTGTTTCAACCATAATTGCAGCCTCTTAATTCTAACTAGCTGCTAATTGTTCTTAATTAGACACTTAATTTCTATTAAAACATGAATTATTCTCTTAAGGCCATTTTATGTCAGAAATAGCTAAGCATGCCATGAAGACTAGATGCCCCATATTCACATCCTAGGACTTTTAATCAGTCAGATCAACTAATTCTCTCATTTTCTGTTATGTGTAATTATGTATGACATATATAAAACATGATTAATTTGTAAAGAAGTTACCTTTTTTAGTTAATTCAATTATAGACTGATTGGTGAAATCAGTGGGGTCCTAATTGCTGAAAGTGTGGACTCCTGGTCACTTAAACTAAACCGCTTTTGAGTTCAATGACAGGAAAAATGGTAACCAGCCAAACATGCATGGTGTTAAATTAAGTTTAAGGATAAAAATGATGGTAGAACTTAGACACATGTTTTCAACAACCTTAATTAATCACAATATTGGCTGTAACAAAAAACAGCATACACAGTCCATCCCCAGGAATGAGTTTGGGAAGCAATATATGGCAACTACAATATAATGTCCAATGTGGGGTTAGTAATGAGTCCAGATACTGACTAATCCTCACGCTCAATGGAGACATTGTGAATAAATGTATTTCAGCTTTATTAAAGTCTCAACATCTTACAGATGTAAGGTTTTATTGAAAGGTATAATAATATATGATGACAAAATATGTATATTAACAGAAAGATTATATAAAACATCAATGCTTATGAAGTACAGTAATTTAAGGAATATTGGCATTAGTGCAAACAACTCAGGATGCTGCACTGGTATACAAAGATTTATTACTCTACTTTTCACAATACAGTGCTTATGTGCAAAATAAAAACTTCTCTGTTACATCGCTTTTGGTGGTTAGGCCAGTGAGATGTGGAGTAAATCAGATTGTGTCCATCAGCTGCCCTTTAGGCTGTCAGTGAGGCCCAGAGCACACACACACACACACACACACACACACACACACATACATGCACACACACACACACACATGCACACACACACACAAACACACATTTGTACATGCACACAGACAGACACACACACAAACACACATTTGTACACACATGCACACGCATACACATGCACACGCATACACACGCACACACACACAAACACACAGTTGTACACATATACACATGCACGCACGCACACACATGCACACACACACACACACACACACACATTACATTACATTCACCTACCAGACGCTCTTATCTGGAGCCACTTGAGAAAAAAATTGTGCACTCAGCAATAAATTCACCCTCACATGCACACAAGCACAGCTTGTTAGGAGATGCATCACATAATGATAATCACGATTCAGCAGCAAGGAGAAAATTTCCCTTTAGAGAGAAAATCTCATAGCACATCCCTACATGTGCATTGCACCATGCAAGAGTAGAGGGAGTGCCCCTTTCACAGCACAAGGGTATAGGAAATGTGCAGAGTTCAGAGTCCATTATACTCCTCAGCAGCACTTCCTGTCTGGTACATCCCCTGATAAGACCGGCCAGCGTTTACAGTAACTGGGGTACCAAAAAAATAAATAAAAAATGTTCTGCAAGGCTGAGGCAGGAAATGATTGCATAACATGCCATAATATACAGTAATATAAACATATAATGATAATAATACTAATATCAGGTTCTTGGAGCACTTTAAACATGTTATTTAAAATGTATGTAAGCAGATATTTGTTTTCAAATAAGAGAGCACATTACAGTAAACCCAGGGTTTTCAGAATGAATATTGTTGCATGTTGTCGGTACAGTGTTGGAGGGTATCTGTTATATTTCATTTGTATTACTGATTCCACTGAAAATAGCTTTCAGACAAATGATCTGCCTCTGTGGCATGTCTGACAATGTTGAATAACAAAATAAGCATAATACGCAGTGGGGGGAAATGTGAGGTTATATTTGGCTTGGCTGCTTGGATAAAGTTATTGACTTTACACCCTAAATGACCAACACCCCTAAACGACATCATGGAATACCAAAAACAAGGACAAAGGAGTGGAAATATGGAGGCACTGGTTTAACAAACAAGAGAATGCACATTTATGTTGGACTGCCATACAAAGAACTAATGTGATCAAAACCAGTGCAGCTATCTTTAGACGCAATTAAATATAACGTGCCAAAGCCTAATGTTACAGTGTGTAATATGAATATAATGCTTCTACAATATTAGCCAAACCTGTTTGTCCGTAACGGGTTAAACAGACCGACCCTACAATTAGCTTGTCCCGAACGTGCACGCTCCCATCTGTGATTTACTTCTTCAAACAAACCAGACTCGATCATTATCTTCATCCTGCTTTGAAAAAGGATAGAGTGTGCATTTGTCGTATCGTAGCTGGCACACAGTGAAATCAGCCGAAATTAGATTCCTGCGTAATGGGTGTAGGCATCAATCAATCATATGTAACTACCGTATCCCTTGTTCCCACTCTTAAGTTCGGCGAGCGCGCATGGCACAAAGTAATTGAATTGGACTCTACAGCCTCGCTTTCGTGTGCATGTCGTGATTTAATTAATGACCTCATTGTTGAGAAACTGCGGCATGTTTTTGATACTGCCCGCTTTATTGCTGCATGGGCCATTCAATTGCAAGATATTTGAATTTATTTGCCCCTAGGTTAATGCTGTTCATTACTTTGTGTGTGTGTATGTATATGTATGTGTATGCATGTATGTGAATCTTAATGTGGACCCTGGTTTGTGTCTTTGTGGTTCCTGGGGTGGTGAGTGTACGTGTCTATGTGTGTGTGTGGTCTGGGTGAATGCATATGTGAGCATGTTGGGTGTTGAGCCAGCTGCTGGTCTGGGTGTGTGAGATTTCATTACAGTTCTTGAGTGTGTGACCATAGATCATTAGGGTCTGAAGGACTTTGTGCATTGCTCTCCAATTTCCTGTACAATATCACAGCCCAGCCCACACCATGTGTGGGGCCTCAGTGAACTTAACCCTGTTGCCGGCTGTGATCTTTTTCCCGGTAATCGTGATCAAGTCCAAATCCAAATGAATCAAATCGCAATATTTGTTTAATTAAACTCATTAAATATTTTACATTGCAATCATTTAGCAGACGCTTTTATCCAAAGTAGAAAGTGCATTCAGCTTGAGTAGATAAACAACCACCTGATGCTACAATCATCAAGCACATCATTCCTCAAGTAAGCAGCATAAACAGCACAAGTGCTAAAGGAAATGATCAACAATAAGTGCAACAAGCATTTTCTTCTTCTTCGTTTTTGTTGTATTTGTTGTTGTTTTTTGAATATAGTGATGGGTGCAGTCTAAAGAGGTGCATTTTCAGCCTGCAGCGGAAGATGGGCAGCGATTCGGCTGTCCTGATGTCAGTGGGGAGTTCATTCCAGCACAGTGGTGCCAGGGCAGAGAGCTCCTTTAAAGCAGGCTTAAGTCTGTCTGTCTGGGAATTGATTCTACAGAGTACTGCGACGCATCATTCCTGGCACAGGGAGAGTACCTTTAATACTTTACACCCTTCTGTACAGGTGCATGTGACTCTGTGTGGCAGGGGCCGGTGAGCACAGGCCCTCATCATGGCGGTGTGTGCGCAGCCACCCAGAACGCAACAGCGATCTCACACAACGCGTCCGGCGCCAAGCCCTGCTGACTACTTCAGTTCAGCGCCTTTCACTTTCGCCAGCGAAGTTAATGTTTACCCAACAAAAGGGGCGGGGGGCATCGCTGACCTTGTGAGCCGTACTGGATAAACCGTGGGGGAACAACAGGGAGACAAACAGATGCACACATTTAAAGTGTGCTGAAGTCTCACATCTCACATTACACTGAGCATAGCTGGGAGGAGGAGTCATACATTTTGGTTTCTTAATGGAAGAGATGTCACATGAGTGCATATATGACAGGGTGCAGAGTGTTCTGGTCGAATGTAAGGAGCACTATGTGGTGGGGAGTGTGCAAAAAGAAAATGTATTGGTGCACAGGAGAATGCCTGGACTATGACAGTGAGAATATGGTATAACTAGGGTTCGATAGAATACATCATACGTGGTGGTGGCAGTGTAGTATAATGGTTGGAGAACGGGGTTGTAACTCAGAGGTTGCAGGTTTGATTCCCAGGTGGGGCACTGCCATTGTACCCTTGAGCAAAGTTCTTAACCCGAATACATGGATTATATGTCAAATAAATGTAAACTGTGTAAGTGACTTTGGCTAAGAGCGAATGCTAAATGCTGAAATGTAACATCGGTGACACTTGGACCAATAAATTCAATGTTTGGACATTGCAGGCAGGGAGTCTTAAGCCCTCGTTCATTGTGTGGAGCACATTTTTAAACAGGGCATGCATAAAGCACAGTATAGCAACTGTCTGTTCAGTGTGGGTGCCTTGTTGCTATTTCAGATGTTTACAAGCAACATGCACATACATACGGAGGGGGGGGGTAGAGAGAGAGAGAGGAGTGAGAGTAAGGGAGAAAGAGAGAAATGGGGAGAGCAGAGAGATAGAGGAGACAGAGTGAGAGTGAGGAAGAAAGAGAAAATGGGGAGAGCAGGAGGATAGGCAGAGAGAGAGAGAGAGAGAGAGAGAGAGAGAGAGAGAGAGAGGGAGAGAGAGGGGAGAGGTATTTATTTGTGATCATATTGTGTGTACTCTAGCACCACAAACAAGTTCAAGTAATGTCACATTACAAACAAGCACTAACAATGACATCAGTGCTAACCTAAATGAATATAGGCGTGCGCCGTGTAATACGATCTAGTGCGACCTTTACGTGGACCTCTCTGTGGTCCAAGGAGACTCTGCCCAACTGCTTATCCCCGCTGGTCTGAATGACACAGACAAAGAAGCACAAAGCAAGGTCACGCGCAAACACCTGAACACATCCCTGCACATGCTGCATACACACAGCTAAGACGGGATGACACACTATATTAACAGGAAACTATAAGCAGAGCGTAAGCAGCCTCCATTGACTGTGCCTGACAACACGTAGCCTCTTCTCTGTTGCGTCCTGACTGACACAAGACATAGGGTATAGCCTACTGAAGGTCAGCGGCTACAGCGTGTTTATTTTCCTGCAGAGATGGACAAAAGTGTTCTGTTAGGATATGGAACAAGTAATTTGGCTCACTGTTGCATTTCATACAGATGCAAAGGGAGACTAAATCTGAGATAATTATTTAACCCTTTCGCTGCGAGATTCGGATGTATGCGCACAAACGCTCATTTCCGTTAACTGCGGAATTCGGATTTACTCCAACACATGCGCAACAGTGTTTCTATCCATTTCGGATAAATCCACACAGCAGGCAGATGACGTTTTATACGTCACCCGGAAGCGCAGCTGGCTAAGCCGGTTTCATTGAGATAACATTAGGGTTGTATGTATCAAATTCAGGTGAGCAATGTTTGTGTTAAATCATCAGTAATATAGTAAATATTTGTACTTTAGTAGTTTTTGGACTAAAATATTGTATCAGCTTCTAAATTAATTTATGTTTTCATGCTGAACAACATTGTCCGCAAACTAATTATAGATTCCTGGCACAAAGATTAGCAGGGAGGCCTATGGAGAATGTTTTCTTCTAGCTAGCCCACAACGTTTCATGCTTACATTTATCATCTTCAGGTTAATTATTTTTGTGTTAAGTGATTGTGTTCTTGCAGAAGCTTGGAAATGTACAGATGGGTGATTGCATAGAAAATTAAATAGTATTCATTCTCCATAGACCCATGAGCGCGTGCAAAATAGTTTGTATTGTATGTAGTATATCCATTCCATTCTGTCGTGTATCAGGTTTTTTAAGCTTAAAATGTTAGATGAAATAACTGATATATTTGACATTTTTCAGTAAATTTGACCTGCTGTGCACTTTCTTGTGTCTTATTTATGGCATTCGTTTGAGATGGCATTTAAATCTTTTTGACATTTTTGTGTATATCACTTTTTTCACTATAAAACAAGATTTTATTTGAAAACTAATGCCAGATATGGAAGCTACAATAATGTCTCCATAAAATTAGCAGTGCAAAAGGAGAAATGAATAACTTGAGATGGAGAACTGTCCTTAAAATTGCCCAGTGAAAGGTTAAAGCACAGTCATACATACGGAGAGGAGGATGTGCAGAAACCAAATTGGAAGGACTACTTTAACAAAGTAGTTCATGCCTACAACTCCACAGTCCATGAGTCAACGGGGTTCTCCCCTTTCTTCTTACTATTTGGTCGGGAGCTGGCACTACCAATTGACTTAATGTTCCCAAGGGAAGAAGGTAAGAACATCCGGTCCCATGCAGGTTATGCAGAAAAATGGAAAAAGTCAATTCAAAAAGCTTATGAAATGAAAAAAAACTGCAGCAAGGGGGCAAAAGTGTTACAATAAGTGAGCTTGGAGTTCAGTCTTGGAGCCGGGTGATCGAGTGCTGTTGAGAAACCTCTCTGCAAGAGGAGGGCCTGGAAAGTTGCGTGCACGTTGGGAAAATCAGATGCATGTAGTGAAGGAGAGAAGAGGGGTAGACAGTCCAGTCTACGTAGTAGAACCTTTGACAAGTGACAGCAAAGACAATTCACAGGGTGAAAAAGTGACTTACGGCTTTATGAGGGGGATTGGGGGGGGGGGAGCTGAAGTTGTTTTGACAAAAATGTTTTATATGTTCATAGAAAGTGTATATAGTACCCCATGTTAAGTGTGAATGTTAAGGGTGGCTTAATACTGATAGTCACACAGCCAGGATAGACAAACATAAAAAGCACATGGTGATTACACATCAGTGGGAATAATGATTTATTGATAAAGCATATGATAGAACACTAATATCAGTAGAAATGTTATATTGGCAAGTACTGGTGGTTACTGTAAAGTATGGCATGTAAAATGTTACTGAACATGAAGGAGAGGTTAAATGGTAGTAGCCATACGTATGTGGCAAAGGGTGTCTCTTATTTAAAGATTTAATGTTAATTGTTTTGAAATGCAATGTTAAAATAGCCGCCTGCCTCTTTAACAAAAAAAAATCACCTGATGACGTAAGGTTCAGAGGTCAAGCAAGCTACGAGGAAGAAGAGTGAACAATGGTGCTGTGTTAGCTAGCTCCGAAATAGAGCATACTATGCTGTGAACCGAGGCAAAATAAAGTTAATTAAAGGAATAAGAACTCGATCGCTCCTCGTTCTTTACAAGGGTGCAATATTGACCTCGTTAGGGAGATAAGACCTGTTGCTCAGAATGTCAGGATTTGATAACAAACCTTTCGCAGACCGAGTGGATGTTAATCCTTTCCAGGTATGGCTCCTCGTTTAAAGTTTAACACTTGAACACAAAAGCTTGTAAGAGAAAAACATAGCTCCAGAAACATGTTGATTTGGTTGTGCCAAGATAAAGTTGTACTGGCGACTAGGCTTGATTGGCATGCCGAAACCAATCATTTTCACAAGTCACCTTTTTGTCCCAAAGGACAAACGAGAGGAAGAGAAGAAAGTGATGCATTTCTCGTTTTTATCATTTTTAGGCACGGAGGAAATTATATTTCTGTTTATCATCCTCATTCGAAATAGCGACAGTAAAACGGTTGTGCTGTGCATGACCGAAAACATAGCTATTCTAGCATTAATCGTCTGAATGAATATCGTCACCAGAACCAGTTATCGTCATATTTCGCAAGCTAGCCGAAACTGGGTTGATCGGATATCCAGTTTCGTCAACAGCAGACAAATATGGGCTATGTCCGTCCCATGACGAGTAGTTACCAAACTAACACTAGCTATCTGTATTTGCGTGGTAATAATTAGCTGATTTATCTAGCTTTATACTTTTACCATGTCTTAATGCACATCTTGTAGGTTGGTCTGGATAAGAGCGTCTGCTAAATGCTTAAAATGTAAATAACCTTTTCGCCTGTGACACTATTAACATAGGCCAAACATGGCTGGTGGTTTGTGACCCGAATGAGGTCGTTTCACACTTGGAGCGCTTGCTGGAATCCGAACCAGAGTGCATTTAATATACGCCATTTAGCAGACGCTTTTATCCAAAGCGATTTACAGTAGTGAATGCATACATTTTCAGTATATGTGGCCCCAGTGGGGATTGAACCCACAACCTAAGCGTTGCCAACGCTGTGCTCTACCAACTGAGCCACAGAGAACCACTTGCTTTCTCCCCAGATGTGAAGGGCAGTATAGCGAATTTGCAACCGATCGAAAGACGAACTCCAGTTAGGTTTTTTGGTGCGCTTTCACATTTATCAAATGAACCGAATTAACTGGGAAACCGTACTCGGATTCAGAATAAACCCTTAGTGTGAAAACCATCTGAGTTAATTGGCTTCCGAACGTTTCCAGCAACGTTAGGGAAATGCTGTGCATATAAGGTTGTTTAGCAGTTATGTTAGGTAGCTAATCTCACTACCATAGGTATGTGACGACCTTGAACAGACACAACGACACAAGATAAGTGTCTATTACCTTATCAGTTGCAGTACTATTTCCCATCGTTTGTACGATTGAACTTGAAAGTGGGTAGTTTCTATTCAAGGTGGCTGAAAGCAACAGCAAGCTGTGTACATAGCTAGAGTTTGCTGAAAAGCTTGTTGCTGAAAATGGTTAATGAGAGATGAGATTGACCAAACACCACTGTCTGATCACATTGATGTGTCCCTCATTCCTGTCAGTCAGTTGCGTGGTTCACACTCCGGAGACAATTACTAAACAATAAAAGGTATAAAACATGGCATATTTTAGGGGCCCCTAATGTTCAAAATCTTTTGGTTAATAGGATGAATCAATTTTAGAGGATTGATTGTTTATTTTGGTTAATTTGATGTATCGATTTTAATGGATTTGATTGTTTATTTAGGTTAATATGATGTTAGAAGATTCTATGGTTGAGTGAAGAACCACTGCTTTTCCGCGTGGATGGTGAAATTACAATTCTGTGCGACTCAGTTTAGAGAGATCTGCATTGACTCGTGCTTTCAGGCAGGGCAAGGGATCATCAATGACTAGTCTTGACTAGGACTCTCCATCAATATTGAATGGAAATAAAACGTTCTTCTTGACTTATTTTCCCCCTTTCCTTTTTCTTGTAATTTAACCTATTTGCTGATCCACGTTAATCAATTGATGGTCTCTCGGTCAAATGATCAAATATGTGGTCTCATCCTTACTAAATCTGTTGCAAAATAAGGTAATATGTTTTGTATGCGTGCATTTATATTTTTTCTCAGTTTTGATAATGTAATAATAGTGTAAAATGTCTTCCCATTTTATTTATGCTTGCACTTCTGGAATAAACAGTCGTAATAATGCTGAATGTAGACTAATAGTCATTACGGTCGTTGTCTGGTCATTACGGTCGTTGTCTGGTCATTACGGTCATTGTCTGGTTCCCATTCCCCAGGACTCCTTGGCCACAGAGGTTACTGCGATTGCTGTTGACCGAGTCGAGGAGTTCAACCCCTTCTCTGACAGCACCACCTTGGTAAGACCATGTGTATTACACCTGTGAGCCACACACACCCCACCACCCAAACAGCAGTGAACCTTCTGCTCATTCCTCTGTGGCATGACCACATTTTATTACATATTACCGTAATTAAATGCTACTGATAAGGCTTTGTTACATTTCTGCTGTAATTGCTGATGGGACTTTATTACATTTTTACTGTGATAAACTGAAGTAATAAACTGGCTTTGCCCATGGCTAAAGTGCTGTGTTCAGTGTTCATGCACTGATGTATTGATGGTATATGAAGCTGTTCTTAACTATGAAAATCTGGGATTTATGGGTTTGATTTTAAATGCTCTCAGTGCTTTGTTTGTTCTATTTAATTCCATCTCAGTCAGTCAGAGTAAAGTTTGTCTCCATCTCAGACAAATGAGAGTAAAGCCTGTTTCCATCAGCCAGTGAGAGTAAAGGTTGTCTCCATCTCAGCCAATGCAAGTCAGTCTGTGCTTATGTTTTTCAGAACACCCAAACTGCCACCACCGCTCCTGCCCCCAGCACACTCTCCCAGCCAGCTGTACAGCAGGCCTCAGAGGAACCCAGTCCACAGGTCAGACCCCCCACAGGTCACAAAGACCCCCCCAATCCCCCACACACACACACAAATACCCACTCCCAATCCCACACACACACACACACTGACCCCCACTCCCACTCCCAATCCCACACACTGAGACCCACTCCCACTCCCAATCCCACACACACACACACCCCCTCCCAATCCCAATCACACACACACACTGACCCCCACTCCCACTCCCAATCCCACACACGCACTGACCCCGCTCCCAATCCCACACACACACTGACCCCAACTCCCAAACCCACACACACAGTAACCCCCACTATCATTCTCAAACACACACACAAGCACTAACCCCCATTCCTACTCCCATATGCACACACAAATGCATAAACAAACATAGAGACGCAGACGCACACACACATACACAAACACAAACACATAAACAAACACACACACACATACACAAACGCATAAACAAACATAGACACACGCACACATGCACACACTCACACCCTGTCCCACACACACACTCAAACACAGCACCATGTGATGAGCAGAAGTGTTCAGGTGTGTGGGGTGTGACCTGCCTCTCCCAGGTGACCGTAGCTGCAGCCCAGGCTGATCTCCTCCAACAGCAGGAGGAGCTGGAGAGGAAGGAGGAGGACCTACAGAGGAGTGGAGCCCCTACAGGTACATCCAGTTTACTGTATGCATACATACTCTACACATGCATGCTGTACGCACACATACTCTACTCATACATAGTGTACATACATACCCCACATGCATACATACTCTACACACATATTCTACACATATATGCTCTACATGCATACATAAACTACATATACATACTCTACATGCATACATAATTTACACAAACACCCTACATATACATACTGTACACATACATACATGCATACATACTGTGCATCTACACACCTACTCTGTACATACATACTCTACACACACATGCTCCACACATACATGCTATACATTCATACATACTCTACACACACATACACCACATTCATACATACTCTACACACACATATGCCACATTCATACATACTCTACACACACATACTCCACATGCATACATACTCTCCATGCATACTCTACACACACATATTCTACACATACAGTGCCAGTCAAAACGTTGAGTACATCTGCTTGAAACCAGGTTTTTCATGACTATTTTTAAAACTCTATAAACTTGTCTAAGCAGTAAAAAACTTGTACTTGTATAAGCAGATAATTATAAGTGAATTCTTTTGAAAACTTAGATTTTTATATGAAAATGGAAATCTTGTCACTCAAAGCAAGGGGATTTCAGTCTGAAGGCCAGTAAAACGTCTGAAATGTGTATAACATTGTGTTAGAACACTGGCCTATGTATTCATTTCTTTGTTGGATGTTCTTTGAGTTAACTAGGATGTTAATTCCCCTTTTGTCACCAGATTTGTCATGCCTGAATACAAGGGAGCAGAAAATGGGCAAAAAAGTTCAGTTGAGCAAAGAAAAAAGAGAGTCCATAATTACTTTAAGAAACGAAGGTCAATCTTTGAGACGGATCGCAAGAACTTTGCAAGTGTCTGTCACTGCAGTGGCCACCACCATCAAACGAGTTGAGGAAACTGGCACTCATGAGGACCGCATGAGGTCTGGCAGGCCAAAGGTGACCTCAGAATCAGAGAACAAGTTCATTCGAGTCACAAGTCTGCGAAACCAGCGATTGACTGCCCCTGAAATACAAGCTCAGCTAAACGCTTCCAGAAGTAAAGACGTTTCGACATCGACCGTCCGGAGGAGATTGCGTGTCGCTCGCCGAATTCTCGCTGCAAAGAAACACTGTTGAGAGTGCAGAACAAGAGGAGAAGATTTGCCGGGGCCAAAAAACACAGAAACTGGACATCTGAGGAGTGGAAGTCAGTCTTATGGACCAATGAGTCCAAATTTGATATCCATATATTAACATTTGGATCCAACCACCGAGTGCAGAGAGGGTCAGCGCATGAGTGGTTCCCACTGTCAAGCATGGAGGAGGCAGTGTCATGGTCTGGGGTTGCTTTGCTGGTGACAGAGTTTGTGATCTTTACCAAGTCCATGCCAGTCTCAACCGGCAGGGCTATCCTAGCATCCTTCAGAGGCACGTCATTCCATCTGGATGGAATGGGGCAGTCCTTCTTTCTCCAGCAGGATAACGACCCGAAACACACCTCGAAGTTGTGCAAGAACTATCTGATACATTTACATTTTAGGCATTTATCAGACGCTTTTATCCAGAACGACTTAAACAGTTCACATTTATTTATCTACAATCCATTTATACAGCTGGATATTTTACTGAAGCAATTCAGGTTAAGTACCTTGCTCAAGGGTACAACGGCAGTGTTCCCACCTGGGAATTGAACCTGCAACCTTTGCGTTAACCATCATGCTAACACTGCCGCTGTATGCATCTGATGAAGAAGAACATGAAGGAAAACTCAAACTAATGACCTGGCCTGCCCAGTCTCCAGACCTCAATCCCGTAAAGCTTGTTTCTGGACAAACTGGTCAGAAGAGGCAAAGCAAAGCAACCCATGAGGTGCCCTACATCTATACTGAGAGCATAGAATATGAGTATCTAACAACACTGTCAAATATTGGCCGACTGCTTGTGTAGTTCCTTCTTATGGCCACCAGATGGTGGAGGGGAATCACAAATAATAGGACGGAGGCACTCCTACTACAAGTGCACAGCATCTGATTGAACCAATACTTTCCTAAAATAATTTATAAATGAATTAGACGAGCAAACACCATGTACATCAAGACTGAATTAAGGACCACGTTTCACAAAGGATAATGCGTTTCCTGAAACATAAAATGTGTTTTGATACATGTATGTGGGTATGTGTGTTTATATTTGGGATCATGTGAGTTCTAATTGTTCAAATTTTGGCATACAAATTCAATGTATATGCTTTGTCTCCGGCTCCTGAAATTGAAAGCTAATGTTTGCATTCAATTTCTGTATAGGCTGTTGGTAGAAAGCCATTTTATCTGATTTTATTAAATCATTTTTCAATGTATGATTTTTCGTCTGGTTATTATGTACTTAAGGTTAAATGTATAAATTATTTTATATTTGTGGATTAGCATTGTATTTTTCTAAGATCAAAAAACAACCTATATTTCAGTTTAATACGACACTAGTACAGTCAGTTATCAGTACTTCATATCAGTTATGTTTTTATGAAGTAGCTATCATCTACATGGTTTGCCTTGCATCTCAAACCACTCCCATGCCAACAAAACCTTGGCCACTGTTGCTCCTGAAACATCAGCAAGTTGAGATTGGTCACTGAGGCTCCTGACAAACATGCCCCAAACAATCCCCCCTATTTCATTCACTGAGATCTCCTTCTTGCCATGGTAGCCAAAACATTGGCCGACTGGCCCTGCCTGGCATGACCCTCTGCATGACGGGATTGTGATGGTCTTAACTCAGGAATCACACCTGTGTGGAAGCACTGGCTTTCACTGTGCTTTGTATCCCTAATTTACTCGTTTCCTATATTTTGGCAGTTACCTGTAGATCTCATATTACCTCGTGCGTGCACAGTGGTTGTTAACTAGCACGCTAGCCGTCATTCACGCAGTCGTACCAAACACTTTACAATGGTACCCATTGTCCATCTACATTAAAAGGGTCACTCACCTGAGGAAAAACTGGCATGTAGTCCTTGTACTTGTAGATAAGTGGCTACCTGTCACAGAGATCAGAATTGGCTGTGACCCAATGCTACGCGATACCCAGCTTGGCTACCCGGCTCATAGCCGTAATCCGCCCCTCAGCATTAAGATCACGGAATCCATTGCTTTATGCCATCCCCTGTAATATAAAGAGATGCAGTGGGACAGGATCAACCTTCTCCTAAATGTTGGGATAAAACATTTAAGATATGTCCCAGTTCTGTAATGCATTCTATCCTAATCCTATTGTGACTTAGGTATGGGACAGCGTGAGCTGCTTGGGACACTTGTTCTGCAGTAATAAATATGTTCAGTCATATGCCGACTGAGGGATTGCATGCCGTAGGATGCAGGATGCTTCAGCTACATGGACCCAGGTTCTGGGAAGGCTGTTTTTTATGTGCCAAAGAAGTGAAGAAATGGAAGGACAGTTTTTCAAGTCAACATTGGTTACAAATCTACTATTGCATGTTTGCGTTTAGTGTCTAAATGGGAAATTCTTCACTGTAGCTCACCATTGTCTGGTAGTTCTGCGTAATTTCCTTTTAAAGGTGCCAGGAAGTTATTTTCCAGTTTTTCCTCACGTTTACTCAAGTGAGTTTAAAAAAAAAAAAAATCCTTCTGGAAAAGGTCCATTGAAATTATGTTCATGTTTCCTCAAATGCAAGTTACAGTCAAGCCGGAAAGTCTGCACACCCCTTTCACCCTTTCCACGTTTCATTGGGTTACAGACTTATTTGACAATAGATTAAGTTCATTTTTCGTCTCAAAATTCTACACAAAATAGCCCGTAATGACAAAGTGAAAACAGGTTTTTAGACATTTGTGCTAATTTATTAAAAATCTAAATGTAAAATATCATATGTACACAAGTGTGCACACCCTTTGATATGACACCCAAAAGTGAGCTGAGGTGCATTTTGTTTCCATTGATACTGCTTGAGATGTTTCTACAACTTGATTCTAGCCCACCTGTGGTAAATTCAATTGATTGGACATGATTTGGAAAGGCACACACCTGTCTATATAAGGTCCCACAGTTGACAGTATATATCACACCTATAAAATATATCTCCACCTTGCAAGCAGATTGAATGGTAGTTATATAAACTCGGCTATTCCCTTTTATTGATTCTTCCACGTTATATTTGCCGTAAAAGGGAATGAGTTTTAAGTTTCACTTTTGTCATGTTTGAGATTTAGAAATGGATCGTCAGGAAAGGTTAGGGTAGCTAGGGCAGTCCCTGAGCAAGAAGAGGAGGATTTTGACACCAGGTGAGCTTCAGCTCATTGTTGAAGATTGCGTTGAGGACAAGGAGGGCCATGGGGGCATGCACTTTTTTGGAGGAAGATGCTCTTGATGCAGAGCTAATCAATGAAGATGAGGAGGAGGAGGAAGAGGGGGAGGATGAGCTGGAATCTGAACCACAGGAGGATGAGGAGCCACCACATCAGCCAGATGCCGCTCAGCCAAGAGTGGCAAGGCAAGCATCAGTGTGAGTTTATTTATGTATACATGTATGAGTATATCAATATGAGTATATATGAGTAGGTATCAATGTGGGTAGTACGATGAGATTTTTATTTATTATTTATTAACTTGCAGATTTTTAACTCATTATCTAACAAATTATCTCACTCTTCTGGTCTCTGTAAGTCTTTCTGTTCATACTCCACCTTGTTTGACCAGGAAACAAACACTCTGTCTTGTCCAATGGTGCTGATAGGGAGTTGTCTTATGATGATGTTGATACACAGGCACCGGGTTGCATCTCATTCACTCCAGAACGTCCTGTTGGGTTAGATCGAGGGAGTGTGCGTCAGGCAGTTTGATCATCAGCTCAGAGAAGTCTTAGGGAGATAGATTTCTTCTTGCTGTTCTTTACTCGAGCGTTGGTTGCAGAGATTTGTGGATTCACAAACAGTCAGGGTTGGGGGTCTTGTTTTGGAGTGCCCATCGTATGGTAATATTCATGGATTTTGGATTGAGGTTACACCTACAGAGTTCTTGAAATTCCTTGGATTGATCATTTAGATGGGATTTACAGAGCTGCCTGACATCCATCGATACTGGGCCACAAAGTCTCTTCAGGGGTCTTGGGTTCAAGCTTTCATGTCGCGTGATTGCTTCAAAGCCCTGTTGGCTGCCTTACATGTTGTAGATCCTGCCACTGAGGATAATGAGGATAGGCTCAGAAAACGGCGGTACTTGTTGGACCACCTGAAACAGACTTGTATAAAGCTGTATCGGCTGAACCAAAACTTAGCCATAGATGAGCGCGTGGTGAAGTCAAAAGGGCGATCAGGATTTAGGTAATATATGAAAGGCCACCCAGTTTGGTGGGGTTTTGAATAATGGGTCATTGCTTCGTCAGATACAGGTTACACATTAGATTTTAACGTTTACACCTGCAGTCGTGATGGCCGTGTGTTTGACCTTGCTAGGAAGGTCATGACATATGTCATGGTGCAGTTATATGTTTATTCCACTATCAAGAGAAGAATGTGTCTGACCACAGAACATTCCAGACCACATAATTTTGGAAAAACACCATCAGTTACTAAAAAGCATGTAACTTTTTCAAAGTAAAAGGTATTTCTATTCTGATTTCAGATTTTAAATGCTTACAATATACTCTTAACTTTTTCTTCATCTTCATGAGAAAGTAGTCACAATGGCAGTTGTTGGGGGGTTCTTAGAAAATGCACATTCTTGGGCGAGTTTCTCTTTGCTCTATTAAAGGTGTATTAATATTGTGCTATTGTATGACATATAATTTAAAAGGGCTATTTTCTGTTTTTATATCATGTTTTAATGTATGTTTTGACATAAGCAAACAATAATCATTAATGCATAGACAGGTCAGGTCATGTTATGGTAAGAAATTGAACATTCCGCTCGGGCAGGAAAGGGTTAATGGGTCTAGAGTATTTGGAACTTACAATAGGACATTACAACCTCTAACAAGGTGGCTCCATTGCAAAGATCTTTACAAGAGAACCATTTCTGTGGGGTGGGGGGGGGTCAGTGTAATACAGTTTGTTCAATATCAAATTGGGATGGGCATGACAACTAAAAGCGATTGGAAGCAGCACAGGTGATAAAATTAGATCTCCTGACGGCACTTAACCACACGCTGAATAAACATGCATTTTTTAGACAGAATGTGCTTTATGATCACTGACATTTGCGCAGTTGATGGCAGCAAACCTATGTGTAAAACTTTACATTGTAAGTTTAGTTCTAGTCATGGTAGCTTAAATACCTGAAATGTGAGAATTAACGTATTTCTAGTGAGACGATCGTGTGATTTCCGGGGCAGGGAAGACCACGTTGTGCTCAGAGAGCGCTATCCGTGGTCCTGAATCCAGTCCACTGTGCTCTTTGGCACAGCTAACGACGTCAACCGAACGTAGCGGTCCGTACAGTCACGACTCGATCTTCCACGTCTTTTCGATCTTGCAGTATACTCAACAAATGATATTACTGGATATTACTATTAGTGTCAGCTTTACATTGTCTGTTTCACATGTTTTAAAACAACGTCTTTGAACTCGGTGCGAGAATTCCGAGTTATTCCTGTAGCTCCTCAATAAAAAAAAAATCACATGGCATTCATTTGCACCCGAGCTATTTTGAAATGATTTATTTCGAAACCGTTTCTCTTTTCTGAGCATTTACTGACGCCCACTCGATCGTTGATACTGTGAAAATTGCCGTGACTGTGCCAACACCAACAGTAGCTATACGCACGAGGATAATGGCTATTCAACGTACTTTTGTACAAAGAGGAATGTGGTAGATCTTACAAACAGAGCTGCGTGAACAGAGCCACCTTTGATAGTGAAACTTTAGAACTCCTAAAACAGGGATTACAACGGCAGCCTACCAATTCCGTTTTTACAGACTATACGACGCGTGCATATCGATCCGTTAAAGAATCAAAGCGTAGCCAGTTAAAGTGCTCCTGGTTAATATATCTTGAATGAACCGCGAGCTGAGAATAGAAAGACGCGAACGCGCCTAAGAAAAACGAGCTTCTACTTTCACCGGCGTCTCGGTCCTCCTCGCGCGCGAGCCCGCAGGGGAGAAAGAGGTGTGTAATGCTCGTAAAGAGCAGGCGCGTCACCAGTCCACTAAAACAGGAAACAGGGGAAGGGGGAAAAGAGCGGTTGCGTGTTGTGCTCGCGTATAGTGAGCCCACCATTCTCAAATGAGTGAGCGCGTCTCCGTTAGAGGATGGTGGTGCGCGCTTGAGGGGCTGCGGTCCCATTGACTGCTCCGTCTCCCTGACAGCAGCAGCATCAGCAGCGCGAGGAGAGAGAGAGAGTGTGTGTGTGTGTGTGTGAGAGCGAGCGCGAGAGAGAGAGAGAGAGCGCGCCGGGAGCGCCGCACGGACTCCTCCTAACCGTCATCCAACAGCAAGTCCGGTGGCAGAGACGTCTCTGATCAGCCAACTGATCTCGGTCCCTTTGGCTTGTGTTATCTTCTGGCGAAGAGATGGGCTGCTTGTAACAGGAGGTGGAGGGGATCGGCGGGCAGGCGGGGGGTTGGGGGAGAGAAAGAGAGAGGAGAAAAAGACGAATAGAAACAAAAGCACAACCGTGGGTGCCCGCAACCATGAAAGGCTTGCACTGTTTGCAAGAGCTGCTGCTCTTCCCGTGGACTATGTCGTGAGGAGTGCCTTTCTTCGCTCGGGATTTCGTCAATTAAACGACACGCCAAGGAGGGTTAAAAGATGTCCGCCTCTGTGGGGCCCCAAGGCGGCCCTCGCCCACCCACCGCGCCGACTTCCATGCCCGATGTGCCGGACCTCAGTCACCTCACGGAGGAGGAGAGGAAAATTATTATGGCAGTGATGGTACGGCAGAAGGAGGAAGAGGAGAAGGAAGATGCCATGTTAAAGTAAGGAGATCTTATTTATTTCCACAGAGCGTTAAACCCCATTCATAACTGACGTGTCTATGCCCTGAAGGCAGATCTGGCCAATCCGCCATCATCTTGGCTATTTATCCACTACGATATAAATAACACCTGCTGTTTTCCGTCAGCATTACCACACACCCTTTCGCTAGCCATAGCCCTTGGCTATCTGTGAATGCATTTGCGTGTACAGAGGTGACGCCAGCGGCGTGCCCTTGCGTGTAGCTCTTCCTGGTAATTTACTTCTTAGATTGGTGTCAATGAACAGGACAGGTCAGCGTGTAGAACGCACTCCAAAATTTCCGGCTCGAGTCTTCTGGTAGAATTTCCCATACCGATGAAAACAAATCCATGGCTAGACAATACTTTTGCCGTTTCGGATGGGGTAACAGCTGGTGTTGCCTTCAACCATATATAATATGTTTAACATCAAAAAATAAGGGATAGAGGCTGGATAAGCACGTCGGTGTCGTGTACACTCGGTGGTAAAATAAGTGAGATTGTTGAAATCAGTTACAGGTGTAACATCAGTGGCTGGGGAGAAGGGGTGTGGGAGAGGGGAAAGGGAGGTAGAAATGGAATAGTGGATGGTTGAATCTCCCTCATCTGCCTTCGATAACCAACGCCTTCTGTTTCCCACTCACTATTTCCCCTCACCCCAATTCTTCCCCTCAGTTTAAATCGGGTGTAAATAGATCCGGTAGCGCCTACATTACGTCTCAACACCGTTCCCCAAAACAGCAGGATACACATGCGTGTGCAGACCACATACAAATAATAGAACCACCGATACTGGTAACAGTTGCACGGCTTATGCGAGAGGTTCTGGTATATTATCTGCCAAAGGCTACAATACACGGACAACAATAACCACATTGTGTTTCTTTACATTAGATTTTCACGCGATTCATTCTTTTCAACGACAGAATTCCCCGAAGTGTGTTTCATATTCGCTCTTCGGCGAGCGGGGTGTGGTTGACAATTTTAGCTTTGTGTAGGCCGGCAGTTTCCCCCAGCACATTTTATTGTATCTGTAGATGAGCGGTGGAAATATTCGTGCTTTAGTATCCATCCATCCATTGTTTTAAAGACATCTTAAAATCTGGTGGTCTGTGGATCATGCCATTTCCTGTTTCCCCCTGAACGATGTGACATGCACATAGCGTGAAAGAGCCGTGTCTGGTGTTCGCTCCAACATAGGAGACATTCGTGTGAATTTTCTTCGTGACGGAATGAAACCGTACGATTTTCGTCAATCTTATGGGTTTTTCCATGATCTAGTACAGGAATAATAACGCAAACTTCGGTATAACTGCGAAATTGTGCACATTGGTGGGGGCATTCATATAAATCAAAAATCGTAATGGCTAATTATCCAGAACTCCAGAAGATTAATGCACTGCTCTTCCGAAGCCTATTTATAAATGTAATCCCTTATTGTTCTCCGTAATACTAATGTATACAATAATAACAGTTCGACAGCTATAGCGTTAAACATGCCAGATAGGAAACATTATTTATTCCACTTGGTTATATTTAATTATTAGTACAAATACGTTAAAAAAACATTGAAGTTAATGAGAACAATTATGCAACTCGCAGCTACCTACAGAGAACATTGCACATTGCTCCATTCCGTTTAATTCTGTTTGCTTCTTTTGAGCCTTGAAGTTTTCTTATAGTACATTTAACCGTTGTTATTTGAATGTCTGTAGTTGCTTCATCTCCAGGAAGTTCTGTATTAGGGACAGTTTAATTTTCTATGGGAGAGCAACAGGATATGAACTCGCCCGGTAAATATTGTTTCCTGACGTACATGCAATATTACTAAGATGCACAAGGGTTGCTCGTGATGTGCTATCATTATTGTAGTACAAAAATAACTTCCTTCAAAGTTTTTTTTTGTATGCATATTAATATTATATTATGTATTCATATTTCCTCATTATTGAACTGCAGTGCACGTCAACAGCAAATCAATGAATGGTTTCAGAAGTGAAATGTGTAATCTATTTGTGGTAACCTTATCAACATTAGGGAAAAATAAACCATTTCTGTCGTAGAGTATTTAATAGTTGGATGTGTTTTTGTCTCATTTTTCCTGTTTGCATGAATATAGGCTGTGTGAATCTGGAATCAGAAAGAGATTATACCTGTTCAATTAATCCATGAATCTCTGTGAGCCCCCAAATATCCCAAAACATGATTTGATTCAGCGGTGCCATTGCAGTTCCCTACTGTCACTACAACCCTTGCCTGAGTAAGGAGAGATCTGACGGTATGTGACGGCAGTATTTTTCATCATGCCACATCACCGCTCCTGATTATGCTATTGATTGGTTCTTAATTGCCTAGTAGCTTATATCTCACAGAAGCTGAAACCAGCATGCGGATAGCAAGAACTGCCGCTGGGAACTTTGTGGCCACACCTTGCTTTGAGAACATGATTTTAATCTTGGGTTAGGAACAGGGCAGTGTGGGGTGTCGGGTTGTCTGTCTGGTTCATCTGAGAAATGTCAATTTACCTAGTCTGAGTTGCATGCACATTGGCAACAGCAATAGTACACTACAAAACACACCAAACGCTGACCTATGCATCTTACATTTCAAAGCACTGACCAAATGTCTATCTGAAGAAATCATCGCGTTGCAAAGAGACTTGTGCTAAGGAATGGAGCTCACTTTTTTATTAGTGTCCTCGCCCTGTTTGTGAATTATCACAGAGACCCTGAAGAACGTGTGTTTTGCATTTCATGGTCAGTGGTACAGCGATGTCAGTTGATCTGTGTCTTAACTGGCAGCTCTTATCTTTGAGGGGTGTCTGTGGACTGAGTTCCTTCCAAGGGAGCCTCCTGCCCCCAAGACCTTTGGGATTCCTATAGCTGCCAGGACAGAAAGAGAGCGCCAGAGAGGAAGAGAAGAAGAGAGGAAGAGAGGGATAGAGAGAGATGAGGAGTTCTCGTGGACATTTAGAGACCGTCTGCAAACTTTCAAGGGGTTCTGCAGGCCCATTGGAGGCAGACGGCCTTGTGGTGGGCAATGTCGATGAAGTCCCCCTGATTAGTGAGCCTGACGCAAACGTCCCATTGGTAACTAAGCACCCAAGTCTCCTATCAGCCCCAATAAGGGTGAGTAAACAGAAGCCGCAGTTTCCCTTGGCCGCTTGGGAAGAAGGAAACTCCACCAGCTGCTCCTGGGAACTCAGCAACTGGACTTGATAAGCGGACCTGTCGCTCTCTCTCATCGCCACCTCCTTCTCAATGCAGGAACAAAGTCTGAGAAGGCCTCTCAGCTGGCCCTCGGTCCTGGGTGTGGGGTTAATGATTACCTGGAGGGGGGCCTTGGAAGGCCAGGGGAGCCAGGTACCTATTTCAGCAGAAAGGCCCACTCTTCCCTCTCTGAGCGCTAAAGCTCTTAGGCTCCCCCTCCCTTCTTATATTCCATAGGCCACAGCACACCCCTGTCTTTAGCATACTCGATTGATGTAGGTTGGATTTAACATGGGAATGCCAATGTTCTGATGTGCTGACACCCGTGCTTAAGAAAACATTTTATTGATTTTTACTCAACTGTGCAATTATAAGAAGAGTTAGGGTAAAGGGCCTAGTGACATGGTGCAGTGGCTGTGTCCCATCTGGGATTTGAACCCACCAGTATTCCCAACTGGATCTTAGAGCCACAAACCACCATTGCTGCTTGGAGCAGCTGAGGAAGCCTAAATAGTGTATTGTGAAAAAAAGAGTGGACATATTAGTGTGGGTACTGTGGAGACTGGCTTAGACCTCACAAGTAGCATTTTCCCCATGCATTCAGACACACCTCGTAGGTTTGGGTTTCACCTGTCGAAAAAGGCAGTGGATTTTTATTTTTTGCACTTCAAACTTCAAACAAATCAGCGATCTGTCAACGAGGCCCATGGGGAAGAGTTGGTTGGAGGGCAGACAAAATCGAGAGCACGTGAGGACATGTGGCGCTTTGAGCAGGGCCAGACGATGCATGCCAACTCTGGCGGGTGTCCAGGCCTATCCATGCCCAACTGCATCATGGGACAATGAGTCCAGGATGTTCGTTTGGACCGTGTTTGCCGATTCATAGGTTTCACTCACGAGTTGTCGTGCACACCCCTCCACATCCGGCATCCAAATGCCTAGCGTGGTTAACCCGGACCCCAAACAAGACCAAGTCAATCAGGTTATATGGCAGTCCTCTCTATAAGACCTCACACGGTGGAAAATACAGGAAGTGACATCATGCGAAACCAATGAATAGGAAGGGCCACAGTGTGTTGGCATTTGTGCTCTACACGTGCAGTTTAGCGGACTTTTCCAAAAGAGCCACCAGCAATAGCAGCAGTAGTTCTCCCCGGATACTCCTGCCAAGCGGCTCTTGTCTGAACTGCACAGGAAAGCAGCCAGTGTGACCGCATTGGCCATGGCAACACCTGTCAGCCAGGTAGCTGTGTACCATGCGGTTGGACAAGTGTGGAGACAGAGCCGATGCCATATAATGGGCAGATACCGCTAGGCCGCTGTGCAAATCATTCCCGCTTGGAACCTGTGTGAAGAGCAAACTTCCTGTGTAGGACACAGAGCGACTGCAGGTGGTCAAAAAGTCTTGCTCGTCCTCTGTGCTGTCTAGCCGAGCACATGCATGCTGGTCCTCTAATGAGAGGGAAATGATTTTTGAACCACAGCAATTCTCAATTGTCTGAGCGCGTTGAGAATAGGACGCACATTGGATGGGTAGACAATTTAATTGTATTTGTTGAAATCTTCCTGTGCGTGGGATTGTTTCCTTATCTGAACTTTGAGCCCCGGGCAATCGAACACTTCAGAGACTAGACAGTTGTGTTTGAGGAAGCCAGCTCAATGTAGTCATTAAGTGGCATTTTTGTACAGATGGGGGACAGCTTTCCCTAAATGTCACTGAACTGGTGCTTAAAACCCCAGGTCCAGACTAAGCACACAGGATTTTCTGCGGGACTAACACGTTCCGTGCCGCCTTCTACACCGTCAGTTGTTGGTCAGCATTTCTCTCCCCGTCCAGGTCCCTTATGGGCTGCATATCAGAGTTTCAGACATGCCTGGGCATGCGGGGATTTGTGAGGAACTTTATGGAAGATGAAGGCTGCTCTTTCTCCCTGTTAGCTCAGGCTGCCTGGTAATCCTCCCTCCTTTTCCCTCCATTCCCTGCAGCCTCCGTGCTCTGCAGTGAGAGCTGACTCTGACTCCAGCTGAACAAAGGCTTACCCCCAACAGCTGGAGGCACAGATGACACACACAGAAATTATATTAGAGAGAAAAAAAACTACCAATAACAACTAAACATAACAAATACATAGATATTATTATTATAGAAATAGCCAAGAAGTGCATACGTAAAGAAAAGGAAGTAAAACAATGAGAAACAAAGAAGCATAAGCTATGCAGTGGCATTTTGCATTTTTTTTTGGTTTATGGAGAATTGACAGAGCAATAAGACATTTTAATTTGGATGGAGACATACGCCTGGGGAAAAGTTGAAGGTGTTCTCGGGTCTGGATCAAAGCTGATCAGTGTACTGAGTGCCAGTATGAGGGATATCAATGTACTGAGTGCCAGTATGAGGGATATCAATGTACTGAGTGTCAGTATGAGGGATATCAGCGTACTGAGTGTCCGTGTGAGCGATATCAGTGGACTGAGTGTGTCAGTGTGAGGGATATCAGTGTACTGAGTGTCAGTATGAGGGATATCAATGTACTGACTGTCAGTATGAGGGATATCAATGTACTGAGTGTCAGTATGAGGGATATCAATGTACTGACTGTCAGTATGAGGGATATCAGTGGACTGAGTGTGTCCGTGTGAGGGATATCAGTGTACTGAGTGTCAGTATGAGGGATATCAGTGTACTGACTGTCAGTGTGAGGGATATCAATGTACTGAGTGTCAGTATGAGGGATATCAGTGGACTGAGTGTGTCCGTGTGAGGGATATCAGTGTTCTGAGTGTCAGTGTGAGGGATATCAGTGTACTGAGTGTCAGTGTGAGGGATACTATAGAGCAAGGCAGAAACGACCATATATATTGGGGGGGACACATCCCCCCCAATATTCAGATATGCTCAAAATGTCCCCCCCAATATATAGCCTAGCTGATATAAAAAATATAAATAAATTTATTTGGTCCCCCCCAATGTTGACTCCATGGTTACGGCCTTGCTATAGAGACAGTATAGACGCAGGGGTGTCAAACTCATTCCATCGAGGGCCGAGTGTGTGCAGGTTTTGTTGTAACCAATGCATTATACCAGGTGATTTAAATTAGGTTCCCTCCTTAGTTGAAGAAGTGAACTAATTAGTGAAATCACCTGGTGTAATGCATTGGTTGCAACAAAAACCTGCACACACTCGGCCCTCGATGGAATGAGTTTGACACCTGTGGTAGAGTGTACTGAGTGTCCGTGTAACAACAGCGTGTTGGGTATTAATGCTTTGGATATCGACGCTTTTGACTGCCTTGCTGCGGTTTTGGTGTCTGTTAATTTGCATCAATTTTTCAAGGGTTGCATTGCAGAAAAGAGTATTCATCAAAGTATTTCCTAGAGGTACATACAGTACAGAGAGACACAATTTAGCACAGTGGAATGGAAACACCCCTCACTTCTTCTGCCCCGAGGCTTAAATGAGCAGGTCTATTTCAGCTGCAATGATACACTCCTTTTGTGCATTTACTCAAAAACAGCAGCGTGGCCTAATTACATCTCTTTGGTTGTTTATAGAAATTATATTTTGCGTCTAAGAGGCTATTATGTGTAAAAATTGAAAAATTGTCCTCATTGTGGTAGTTAGTTTTTTTAAATGATTTTAAATAATTATTTTTTTTATCAGTTGTAGTGTTATTAGTATTATGAAATTTGTTTTTTAGTATTATATATTTTATGAATAAAAACTATATCGGCAATAATTAGGTATTGCCATGGTTGAGCACATTTTTGTCATGCCAGTGAAGCTAAATTAATTTGAATCGGGCTCAGGCCAAGCTATTTCTGCTGACCTTAGTTATGAAGGAATTTTCATGAATACACCAGCAGATCAGCGTGTTTATTTAATTTGTTTAAAAAAAAAATTCTTCTGTGGTCTGTTGTCTGGGCTGCTATATTTAAGACCCCAGTACCAGTTATGTTATCATTCTCAGTAGAGTACAGTCTGGTCGGTGATCCAGAATACAATTGGCTTTAGGGAAACGATGACACATGCAGGGTTTGTTTTTCGTTTAGTTAGCTACTTGGTCATTAATTGGACCATATTATATGCTATGTATTGTGTGTTCCAAAATGTTGGTGACCAATCATGAATTAAAACCATGCAAAAGCCCAGAGAGAGTGTGGCATCGACTTCTCTGTTGCTAGCATTTTAGACTCAACTGAATAAATTTTTCAGAGTACAGGTAAATCCATTGTCTCTTGCGCATATTTCTGTGGCTGCTCACAAATGCCCATCTGCAAGCAAGCAGAGGCCCTCCTGTATAAATTCTTCCACCTACTCCTTTCACTGTAGGCGCTAGGCCCTATTTCTTTGTGCGCATCCTTGTACGGCCTTATTTATTTTTACGGTGTGTACCCCTACAGGGCCCTACCTTCTTGTTTTTGTACACTTGTAGGGCCCTCTTGTTTGTATGCTTACACTTGCATGGATCTATTTCTTTGTCTAGGTGTGCCCGTTGAAGGATCTATTTATTTATGTTTGTGCATTAATAAGGCACTACTTTATTGTCTTTGTGTGTGTGTACATTTTTGGGGCCCTATTTCTTTGTGTGTGTGTGTGTGTGTGTGGCCCAGTTTCTGTCTATCCTGTACACCTACAGTCCTCTTCCAATCACTGTGTTATGTGAAGGCTGGGATTTAACTCCTTTGTGTAGTTGTTCCACATGAATACTCATGTTGTTGTACAATTGCTAATAACTAGCCGTTGTAGGGACAGTTGCCATAAATACCATTCCTCAGCTGAGAGGACGACTCAGCGCCTCTGAGAGGAAGTGTCTCCCGCCCAGTTCCAGCACACGGCATTAGAGTCCTGGTCCACTGGCACCATCTTGTTTCAGAAATGGAAACATGAACATCTTCCCCTGGTAGCGCTTCTGATCTGAAAATAAATATACGCATGCTATTTGAATATTGATGAAACTCCAGGGTTGTAGACTCCCCTAGTCTCTAGAGTCACGGCATGCAGGGCAGGGGCATAGGCACAGGGCCCCCAAAACAAAAGCGGGGCCGCCTGCACGAGGCTGAGGATTAAAAGGGGGCACATTGTTGAGCGTTGAGGATGTGGCAGCCAATCACAACTCGGCCTAGCTGCGAGGTGGGCCTCAGGGCGCGGGGTGCGTATGCAGACTGCCGTCCGCACCATTGTCCCCGAAATGCAGATGGCCAACGGGAACGAACGAATGAGCAGCAGGCCAGGGGAGCCTTAGAGGAGCGGAGATCGGCCGCCGCTTCTCCAGAGAGTGCCGCAGCGGCGGAAGTCCGACGCACGACGGCGAACGGCGAGCGGCATCCGGTGTCCGTGCCCCAGGCGAGGAGCACAGAGCAGATTCCTGAGCGCCCCGGCTCCTGTAATCTCCCGCTGCCGGCCCACGCTTCCGGACCCGGAGTGCATTTCCCACTCTAATCCCGCAGGAGAAAAAAAAAAAAAGGAAGAAAAAAAACACAGGGCGGCGGTAGATGGAGGATCGACCTTTTAAAAGCCGCTCGATACCCGCCCTGCCGCACCCGCCCCGCCCTGCCGCACCCGCCCCGCCACGCATAACATCCCTGCGTCTCACGGGCTGGCGATACAGCTGTGCACGGGCTGCGTATTTCGGGCGGGCATTGAATGTCTAGCCTGCGTTTCTCGAGATTCGCTAGATCCAAGCGGCAGCGTAAGGCCGATAGGCGGAGCTCTGTGCCGAGGGACCCTGGGGAAGGGAAGGAGCGGAGCAGGAAGAACGTGGGATGGGTGGAGAGAGACGAGCCATGATGGAAGGGTAAGGGAGGCTCCTTCACAGCCCGTGGGGAGGAGCAGCGGTCAGGGGCAGGACAGGACAGGAGAGGAGGTCTGCTCCAGAGACTCCTGGCACACACTCTCATCTTGGGAAACACATTGGGCTTTTTCACAATACTTTTCAGCAAACCGTAACTAATCTTTGATCTTGATCTTGTGCAAAGTGTTATTGAGTTGGGGGCGGGGGCGTGCAAGTGATCTCTGTCAATGACATGAAATGATTACAGATACTTTTCTGTGTGTGTGTGTGTACACTTGCAGGGCCATATTTATTTGCATGTATATTTTTTTGTTCGGTGTGTAACTTTATGGCCCTAATTGTTTACGTGTGTGTGACAACTCAAAAAGTGAATTCAAGATTTTAATCTGACAATGCATTTGTTCACTAGGTTGGGCAGAGTATGATTAGGATGCAGACTATTTGTGGTGATTGACGGACAGTATTCATTCCCGTGTTTTGACACGCAAAGAGTGCTCCTGATAACCTGGGATGCTAAGTGACTGCGTTCCGGACTGAAATAAACTTGACGGAGATGGCGGTTGGTGCTCCATGGCAGATTCAGCATGGTCACTATCTACCGCGCATGCGTCTGTGTGTGCACAAGAGTAGCCCGCTGCTCTGGATCCTCCTTCCGTTTTAACATCCATTCATTTTTACTCCTCTACCACAATCCCTCTGATGCAGTGTTCTGCCTGTCACAGAGGCACAGTGGTACACTTCAAACCATTAAAAAAATTTTTTTTTATAAGAAAATAAAATATTTCCCTTTGTAAGGTAAGGAAAGTCGAAACACTGAAGGGAGCTGGGGATCTGATAAATGTTCATACTGTTCCTATTGTCTGTTTGACAACTTCTTATTTGAGAATTTCCGTACAGGAAACAGAAAATTTTAATCTCTTCCTCTTTGGGTCAGCTGGCGGATTCTCCTGAGACCAGAACCGGGGATTTTGGGCCGCTCGCTTCTGTGTGTGTTTGGCAGGCAAGCTGGTCGGCTGCAGCCAGGGCCCTGGGTATTTCGGGGGGAAGGGGGCGTTCAGGTTAATGTGACTGTCAAAGATTACGCACCATTAGCTCAGGGACTCGAGGCCCTCGGCAGAAACAAACAAACGAAAAAGAAATTAAGGCCATCAGGCTCTGGTCAGCGAGCGAGCTGACTTCACACTCAGTGGCCAGAGGGGTTTCTCCACGCCTGTACCTGGCTGGTCATCGTATATAACTTAACAAATAGGCACACAGTGCAAACAAAATGATCTGGCCCTTTGTTGTTTAGCTGATGGGAGCTGATGTGGGCAGGCTGAGGGGGGGCAGGCTGAGGGGCAGGTGCCAGGGTGGGTGGGCGTGGTTTTTGGAATTTGCATCCCGTGTCACAGCGACGAGCTGGTCGCGTGGGGGAGCCTGTCCCAGTCCTGAGGAGCCCCGAGCGATGGCGCTGACAGCACGCCCACATGTCGCCCGGGCACCGCTGGGGAGCAGCTGTGCCCACTGCTGCCCACATTTACACGTCTCCGGCTGGTGGGTCCGCTCTGAAGCAATTAGGTCCATTAAGCAATTTCAGTGCGGGCTGCAGACTCTGCCATTCGGAGAGGGCAGTTTTCCCTTTCGGATCTCTTTTGTCCTTGAGGTGCCCGACTGGCGGGGGGTCGGAGTCGTTAGCCTCCGGGCACAGATGGAACAGAGGTGGCACTGCAGTATAATGGTTAGGGAACTGGCCTTGTAACTCAAAGGTTGCAGGTTCACTTCCCAGGTGGGGCACTGCCGTTGCACCCTTGAACGAGGTACTCGACCTGAATTGCTTCAGTAAATATCCAGCTGTATAAATGGATTATATGTAAAACTGTAAGTTACTCTGCATAAGAGTGTCTGCTAAATGCATAAAATGTAAACAGAGACATGGATCTCTCCCTCCTTGCCCCCCATGTCCCATAATCCCCTGTAAAGCACCAGAACCCCGCCGAAGAGCAGCCGAGGTGTAGTGACAGCCGACAATGTCAGCTGTGTCCTTGGGTGTCGGGGAGAAAACACACAGATTCTCTTCTGAGACACACCTCCCAACATGACCATATATTTGTCAGGATCCTCTTTTAGCTAAAACAAACACGATGCTTGCCAGAGACTTCTAGGCAGCACCTCACAGAACAGCAGTGCCCCGCTGGAGAGTCACACCCGCTAACGTCCTGTCCAGAGTACAGCAGTTACAGTGTACACTCGGTGATTCATTGTTGCTTCCAGTCTTCTGAGGAAAGTAGGAGCACCATTGGGTGTGTTCCAATGGCATACCTAGACTTGAACCCCTAAGCCCTGTCACTGTCAGCTTTATTCCACATAGAAAAACTGTAGTAGGTTTGGGCAGGGATTGGGTAAGTAGGTTTGTAACCAGTAGGTTATAGGTTTGAATCCCAGTTTGGAAACCGCTGCCATAATCCTTGCGCAAGGTGCTGAACCCTCAGTAAACATCCAGCCATAAAAAGATAATGTGTAAAACTGTATAAAGCCCCCCTCCTGGGTAATTCACTGATAATAATATCAGGGTTGGAGTCAATTCCACTTTGAATTCAGTCATGTCAGGAAATGAACCAAAAATCAATTCAGGAATTGAAAAACCTATAATGTTCTATGAGTATATGGTTATTATATGAAAAACTGCAGCTCTTCTGAGACCTTTTTGAGACATCTCAGTATGAACAGATATTTGCCAGTGTTGTCTTTCTGCGAAGATAAAGTAAATTATTTTTAACAGAGCCAAGGGTTTGAAGGTTTATGGGGGTGGGGGGCCGGGGGCGGGAAATTAACACTGAATTATGGATCAGGGCTTAAAATAGATTGGAACAATTCCTGAAATATTTAAATATTCACTTCACTGGCTTCTGTTGATGTTCTATTTCAGTTTTTATTTATTTATTTATTTTTGTAACATTTTTGCTGTTTAATTTCAATGTGTTAATTAGAAGTGCATATGAGAAGCTTATTGCTGGAGTGTGTGAGAGTGAGAGTGAGAGTGAGAGTGAGAGAGAGAGAGGAGAGAGAAATAGAGAGGGGGTAATAAACTGCGGTCTCTGTTCAAAGGGCAAATTTAGCCCTGGTTTTTGAGTCTCTGCCCTTCTGTACAAAATCCATTGCATATCGATGTCCATAGTCTGTGTGTAGCAGGCATCGCACAAGTGCTCTTTATATTGTAATTCTAGCTGAGCAGGAAAAATGAGATTTGGATTTTTTTTTCCCTTGAAGGAAAACATGCATTTGATGCTGCACGTCTTGGTTCACTTCACTGTATTTATTAGACTTTTGCATTTGATATTACACTTATGCCTTTAATTAGCACAGCTCTGAATCAGCCGCGTGTGTCCGAAACACCTGGAGGAGCAGTTCCAGAGAGAAAGAATGGGAGGGAGAGGGAGAGGGAGAGGGAGAGGGAGAGGGAGAGGGAGAGGGAGAGGGAGAGAGAGAGAGAGAGAGAGAGAGAGAGAGAGAGAGAGAGAGAGAGAGAGAGAGAGAGAGAGAGAGAGAGAGAGAGAGAGAGAGGGAGAGGGAGAGGGAGAGGGAGAGGGAGAGAGAGAGGGAGAGAGAGAGAGAGAGAGAGAGAGAGAGAGAGAGAGAGAGAGAGAGAGAGAGAGAGAGAGAGAGAGAGAGAGAGAGAGAGAGAGAGAGAGAGAGAGAGAGAGTGAGTGTGTGTGTGTGTGTGAGAGAGAGAGAGAGAGAGAGAGAGAGAGAGAGAGAGAGAGGTTGCTAGTTGTTCACTGTGGTTTCCATCTCTGTTAGCTGTCATTGCAGCTTTTAAGACAGACTCCTGCGTGTTCCAAAAAATTGCTCCACATTCTGTTGTTTGAGTTGGTTTTTGCGCTGATGTTATTGTGCACCAGAGACTTCGA
The DNA here is from genome assembly GCA_029706075.1 of Aldrovandia affinis. Classification (NCBI taxonomy): domain Eukaryota; kingdom Metazoa; phylum Chordata; class Actinopteri; order Notacanthiformes; family Halosauridae; genus Aldrovandia; species Aldrovandia affinis. The sequence continues at coordinate 694,751 of JAINUG010000177.1, forward strand.
GACGTTCCTGTCTCGCTGGCGGGGCCTCTGTCCCTCGTAGTGCTCATGGTAAACTGTTTTTGAGCAGTGTTTGGTACACCAAGCTTACATTTACTTGCATGTGTACGTGCGTGTGTGTGAGAGTGCATTAGTGCATGCGTGTGTGTTTTCATGCAGTTGTGTGTTTGTGTGTGTGTGCGCATGTGTGTTTGTGTGTGTGTGTGTGTGTGTGTGTGCATGCATGTGTGGGCATGTGTACGTGTGCGTGTGTGTGTGTTTGTGATCATGTGTATGTGTGTTTGAGTGCGTGTGTGCGTGTGCGTGTGTGTGTGCACGTGTGCTATTGGTTAGCACTCTCTTCTCCCGGTACACACTTGTGGGAACAGAGTCACCTGCATGACGGTACACTCCGTGCTGCCATGCCTGGACGGCCTTGAGTTCTGGTTAATTATTCTCCCCCGTCGCCTGTCTGCAGAATATCAATCTCTGTTTGAGTTACAGCCTCTGTTGGAATGTCGAATTGCAATTTGCCAAAATGCGGGAGAGAAATTCAAATGCTAATTTTCTAAAGGATTATCCGAGAGGGCCTTGCTCCCCGTGCACCGGTGGCAGCCTGCCCCAGGGCACTGAGGGACATCCAGGATTTCCCGGTCCCGCCCGGCTCTGACTCATCCCTTCAGATCCGACGGTTTATCGGAAAAGGAGTAAAATGCTTTGAGCACGCCTGGCGCACGTCCGTCAGTCAGATCGGTTGCGGTAAAAGTCCTTTAGAAAAAATAAAAACTGAACAGTGAGAAGTGACGAAACAATTTTGTGTGTCTGAAATTAATTGAGATACCTCACAGTTCTGTGCATTACAGATGCAGGGAGCTTTATTTTTTTTTGAGGCATGAACGTAAAACTGGGCGTGGCCCACAGGGGGAGGGGCTTCACAGTCTCTGTGTGTCATTTATTAATATAACAACAACAAAAATATGATATGATATGAATCGAGTCTTTTCGGATTCGGTCTCTTGAAATTCAGCATCAAACTTGCATCGTCTAAAAATACCAATTTTAAGAGGTGGAAGATAACTGGGTCATCATCGCGAAGAAACGGTGCTTCTGGTCGTCGTCGCAATGAATATTAAAATAACGAGGTGCAGCGGCGCTGATGAAGACGTGTGTTAAATCGGGGGACGGCGAATAACGTGCGGGGCGAGGGGGCGAGGGGGGATTTGGGGGTGATGCACAGGAGCGAGTAAGAAAGGCAGGTGCCCGAGGTCGCGGCGAGGGCGGGCTTGGAGGGAAATGGAGGCTGTTTGTGTTGGACAGACGGGATGGGGGGCTCTCTGGGGTCCTCCTCGTGACTGGGCGTGGCTGCGGCGCGCGGCGCAGCGTTGCGGAAGGAAACCTTAGGCAGGTTATAATCGACCGCGTCTATTTATAGGCACTTGTTAGGACGCTTGATCCCGCGCCGCCTGCGTACACGTGCGTACACGTGCGGCCTCGCGCAGATCCAGATCCAGATCCAGATCCAGATCCAGATGGGTCCTTCTTTACTTCCTTCTTATTATGATACTGCCTTTCTCCTTTGCTTTGTATGCGCTTGTGGTCCAGTGTTTTAAAGTGAGTGATTTAAAGCTGTGCTGCGGGGGGGGATTTAGGGATTTACACGCTGTCAGGCATGAACAGCCCGAGCGTTTGGGGAAAGACCACAGCTGAACTGCTGTGGGCCCCTCCGGGTGCCTCTGCCCATCCCCCCACCCCAGCCCCCTCCCCCCGCCCCCCTCCTGCTGGTGGCACGCAGCTGGTGCTCGGACCTGGGGGCGGCTCTGTCCACTCAGGCAGTGGAGAGGCCCACAGGAGGAGGGGGAGTGATTGAAACATGCGCTGCTGCCCAAGCTTCTGGCGCTGGAGACTCGGTGGGCCACACCCGTGAGAGGGAGGCGAGGGCAGGGAGGGGGTTTGGGTGGGGGGAAAGCTGACTGGGAGGTGCTACTCCTTCCTGACACTAAATGTCTTTACTCCACAATCCCAAATTGTGGAATCTAGATCCGGCTATGAGTGTAAAGATGGTCTTAGAAATCTCTCCCAAATACCCCCACACACACACGCTCAAACACACATAGACACACACACTCACTCACTCTCCCACACACACACACACACACACTCACACACACACACTCCCATCCCAGGTGGGACGCCTCCTTCTGCTCCACACCGTTCAGCAGCAGTGGAGAGAGAGAGAGAGAGGAGTGAGGACAGATGGTGACTCCACTCTCACTCAGCCTTCCAACATGGCCATTATTTATTTATTTAGAACTGAGTGACATACAGAGCATTCCAGAGGGGGATGTGTGTGTGTGTGTGTGTGCGCATGTGTGTGTGAGAATGAATGAATGAGTGAGTGAGTGAGTGTGTGTCTATGTTTGTTGTGTGTGTGTGTGTGTGTGTGTGTGCATGAATTAATGAGTGAGTGAGTGTGTGTGTGTGTGTGAGATAGAGGTGGAGGGAAAAAGAGAAGAAGAGAGAGAGAGAATGTGTGTGACAGAAAGGGAGAGAGGGAGGTGGAGAGAGAGACGTTGAGAGCGAGCGATAGAGAGAGGACGCCTGGTGCAGCCTGTTCAGCACTCCCAGAATCCAGCAACATGAAAGTTTAATGAGCAGGCATTCCGCTTGGGCTGCCCAGGATTTGTGAGCGTGACTGGTCAGGGAAGACTATGCCTCGGCCCAGAATAGTCCTCACAGTCCTGTCTCTCACATCTCTCACTGGAGCAAGGTGTGTTTGACTGGGGGACAGAGCTGCCAGTCTTAAGTCTACACATGTTTCAGTCTATAGGTGTATTTGCAGAGTGTAAGCGTGTGTGTGTGTGTGTGTGTGTGTGTGTATGTGTGTGTGTGTGCGTGTGAGTGAGTGTGAGTGTGAGTGCGTATGTAAATGTGTGTGAATATGTGTGCGTATGTAAGTGTGTGTGTGGGTATGTGTGTGTGAGTGTGTATGTGTGTGAGTGTGTATGTGTGTGAGTGTGTGTGCATATCTGAGTGTGTGTGTGTGTGTGTGTACGCACGCTAATGGTGGCCTCTGCAGAGCGGAAGTGGGGAGTGGTGGAGGAGCACTTTGCTCTGGGGAGCTGGAGGAACATGGAAATGAAAGAGGGAGAGCTCTGCCCATGTGTTCAGTGCAGGGCAGGGTGAGGGGGTGGAAGGGGACGCCTCAGCTCTCACACTCGGCCAATGGGAGCTGCTCATTTGGGGGCTCTGGAAAGACCAGTGATGGCAGTAATGAACTGGAACAGGACTAGAATGGAAAAAAACACTTTGTAGTATTTGTAGAATTGATAGTGTATTCTAAGTTTGAATTTAGCTTATGTTGTGATCAACTCATGACTGTCTGTATACAGTGTAAGGTCAATTATGAGAAGTATACACATAAAGTATTGATTTGTAAATATGGAAATTATGAGTGAGTCTCATCAGCCCACGTTGGCTGGGCAACCTAAGACACAATAATGAAATACTGATGAATTCATATTCAGTGGGCGTTTCTGCTTTAACCATGCCTTCCCTGTGGCTCAGAGGATTCTGACTAGCTCTCTCCTCTCTGCTCCAGCAGCTCTTATGCAGGCGTCCGTCTGTGTGGTGTCAGTCCCTGCTGACCTTTCCTCGCCCCTCTCCTGTCCGTGTGTGAAGGGTCATGTGACTGATGGCGATTGGCCTGACAGGTGCCGGGGTGGTGGCCTCGTCGAAGGCGGCCGAGACAAGTGTCTCTACCTCTACCCCTCTCAGAGCACAGAGATACAGGGGATCAGAGCACTCCCTGCTTCACTCACTCACTCACTCCCTGCTTCACTCCCTCCCTCCAACTCTCACTCACTCACTCACTCACTCACTCACTCACTCACTCACTCACTACTCACTCACTCACTCACTCACTCACCCTGCTTCACTCCCTCCTCCAACTCACTCACTCACTCCCTCCCTCCAACTCACTCACTCACTCACTCACTCACTCACTCCCTGCTTCACTCCCTCCCTCCAACTCTCACTCACTCACACTCACTCACTCACTCCCTCCTTCACTCCCTCCCTCCCTCACTCCCTCCCTTCCTTATTCACCCCCTCACTTACTACCTTCCTTACTCCCACGCTCTCTCACTCACTCACTCACTCCCTCCCTCCCTTCCACATGCACTCCTTCACTTCCTCCAATCCTTCCCTCGCTCCCTCCCTCCGGGCTGTCGTAGCCTCTCCCGGGGGGACTGTCATCGTGTGTCAGTGTGTGTGTGTGTGTGTGTGGGGAGACTGTCATAGTGAGTGTGTGAGTGTGTGAGTGTGTGAGTGTGTGTGTGTGTGCGTGCGTGCGTGCGTGCGTAGGATGAGGGGGGCGTGCGGGGCGCGCTGCTGCCTGAGTGTGTCTGCCTGTCAGAGTGTGGCCAGCGGAGTGTGTGACACGGGAGGAGATTTCCACAGAGCCGTGCCTGTGACAGCGCCCTCATGTTTGTACAATTCTTTCTGGCCTTCCCTCCCTCCCCCTCTCTCTCCCACTTCACTCTGCCCATCTCTCTTTTTGACTTTCATGCTCTCGCCCCCTCTCTCTCTCTACTCTCTTTTTTCTCTCTCTCTGCTTTACCTGTCCTTTCCTTACCCCACATCCTCAGTCTCATCCCACCTTCCTTCCGTTCTCGTTTGTATTCTCTCTCACTTTCACGCTGCCTATTCAACGTTCCCTCTGATGGCGTTCTTCTCATCCCCTCAGTAGAATCAAAACGCCTCTGTGGACTCATCCAAAATGCATCCTTCCAGTCTTGAAGCTGATCTTGTTCCGTGCCATTATATTGTGTACTTCTTTGTTTACAGGATGACGTGTTTAAAGCCATCTATTCTGCCAGAATTAATCGCCACTGAAACAACATAAGCCCCCTGCAACTCACACACACTGTTTCTCCATAAGCTTAGATATCCAATATAAAACACTACCAACACCTTTATTAACTCTAAGATTATAAGAGTAATCATATGAATACTGATTCTTTTTTCATAAATAGCACAGGCTTGCTGCAGATATACCATTAATGGTCACAGGATCTAATTAGAATGACTTTAACAACGTCACTTTTTAAACTGTGCTCACTGCGCTTGCTTTAACAGGATTTGGTCAGACTGGACGCTAACGTATTAGTCTATTTGTTCAGAGGGCTAATGTCAAGTCTGACTCACTGCTTCCACACGGTGCGTGAGAATTCTGATTGTTTCTGGTTCTTGGTTACCGGCAACTTTGAGTCGCAACGTAACCCTCCGGATATTCCCGGCGCAAACGGCACAGACCCACTGGACCGGACGGCGGCGGTGACACTGAATGGGAAGCGAAGCCAGCAAGGGCAAGGCTGAACACATTACGATTCATGAAAAACGACTCGTTCGAGTCAGAGAGACTAACGTTTGCCGTGACACGGTGGAGTGCGTGATGTCAGATGTTCTCAACGTGCGGGAGTTACACCACCGAGGCTCTGAGGGCAGGGAGCCGGGAGCCATGGTAATGGAGGTGGGGGGGCAGGGTTTTGGGGGTAGGGGGTAGGGGGTAGGGGGTAGGGGCGGGGTCTGGGGATGGTCAGAGGCGGGAAATGAAGGGCTGATAGGCTAGTGACAGAACATTTTCCCCCGACGGGCCATGATGGACCCATAAGGCCTTGCGCTGGCCTGTCTGTTGTTCCAACACCTCAGCCTGGGAGATATCAGGGGAACAATAAGCAGTTGTTCCCAGGCCGGGCAGGGCCAGAGATGGGACCATGCTGAAGTGCTGGTCCGATTCATATTTGTGGATATGTACACAAAAAATACACAAATGTGCAAAAGAGAAGAGAAGGGGCATGAGTCTCGGCTGTGTGGATTGGAGATGGGCACATTTGATTTCTGCTCGGTCGGCGGCAGATCTCAGCCTCCAGGCTGCAGTGTCTCTCCCTCTCGCTCCCTCTGGCTCTTTGTTCCCTCCACTCCTACAGCACTGCCGCTCCTCACACCACTTCGACATGGTATTTATAGATTTATTTAGATGCTTATTTTTCCTCTCCTCTGGTTTTTAAGGCCCATACTCCCTTCCCCTGTTTCTCTCTCTCTCTCTCTCTGTCTCTCTGTCTCTCTCTCTCTCTCTCTCTCTCTCTCTCTCTCTCTCTCTCTCTCTCTCTCTCTCTCTCTCTCTCTCTCTCTCTCTCTCTCTCTCTCTCTCTCTCTCTCTCTCTCTCTCTCTGGTCTGCTCTCTGAAGCTCCACGGACCACTCTGAGGCATTAGCGAGAGTGGAAGGTGATTTGGTGTGTGTGTGTGTGTGTGTGTGTGTGTGTGTGTGTGTGTGTGTGTGTGTGCGCGTGTGTTTGTGTGTGCATGCATGCGCGTGTGCGTGCGTGCGTGCGTGTGTGCGTGCGTGCGTGTGTGTGTGTGTGTGTGTGTGCTTGCGCGTGCGTGCGTGCGTGCGTGCGATTGCGCGCAGGACGCACGCACGGACGCAGGACGCACGCTGCAGGAACAGCGAGTCGCTCCCGTGAGGTGCTGGGAGAGAGAGGCGTGCGCTCTCTGTGCCACGGGGAGACTGCCTGCGCTGTGATTGGACGTGGGCCTGGTGAGACGCTGTGCAAGGGGCGTGTGCGATGAGAGGGTGTCTGTGGAGGAGAGTGCCAGAGATCAGTTGTGTGAGCGAGCGTCAGAGAAGAGGTTTATGAAACTGTGCTCTCTGCGATGAGGGCTGTGGGTGGATATGTGTGAAAAGAGGGTGTCTGTGACGAGCTGTTTGAGGGGGTGTCTGTGACGAGCTGTTTGAGGGGGTGTCTGTGACCAGCAGCAGGAGAACAGTGTCAGTAATGAGCAGTGTCAGCGATGAGCAGTGGGATGACAGTGAGGAGTCGTAGGAGAGAATATTGTCAATGACTGGCGGTGTGCAGTCCAATCCCTGGCCAAATTAGAGTGAGCAGATGTGACAAGACTGCCAAGGTTTCCAAAAAAATATTAAGAATGTGTAAAGACTGTTCACACCTACAGTAAACTACTTTAAATAACAGTCAGTCCATTTGTTGACAGGAGTGAACTTGCATAGGATTTATAATATTTCTACTAACATCAAAAATAATAGTGCTAACTCATCTGTGTCTAAGAATTGTATTACACAAGCCAGAGGCTTAAAATCAAACCCACACACAACTCTCCAGAGGTTGGTTTTTAATTATGTTTTCTGTGGAAAATGTTAGTTACAGAAAATATGACTATTTCTTACATTTTGTTATATAATTTGTATTTTAGTAAATAATATGGCTATATTTGTTTTGAATGTAAAATATTTGCATTAATATTATTATATTTATTATTTAGTTTAAAATGTTTTATTTGTTTCAGATTTTTTCCAGTTTTTCTCCCAATTTAGTGTCCAATTTCACCCTCTATTTATTTCGATTCGCCCTCCCCCACGAACTCTCTGCCCGTCCTCCGGGTCAAGCTATTCCCTGAGGCCGGCGATGATCCGCCTCCTCCGAGACGGAACTCACGCCTATTATTTTGTCCACAGAGAAGTCCTCCACGCTCCTTGGCGAGCTCGTGCTGGCTCACCCTGCCCCTGGGGCGGACAACCAAATGTCTCCCCGGAGATGATTGGGGGTCCCGGCCGGGGCCAGTCTGTCACAGTCGGGTTTTGAACCACGACCACAATAGGCAGCTCACACTCACAAAGCACCAGTCAAAGCAAGTGTGTTAGACTGCTACGCTATCCGAGGCCCCTTATATATTTGTTAGTTGTTATTCATTCATGATTTAATCATGTTATTTATACAGTGCCTTGGTTAGCACATTACAGTAGTTGCATATTAATAACGTTATGTTGTATATGCCTAGTTCACTAATTGTATGTCAGTCATAAATTCAATAATGAACTGAAATCATCAGTGGAGTGGAAGCAATACTTGCACAATTGTTTTTGAAGAAGTGACGCACAGGACTGCAAATGAGCAAGGAGGGGAGGGTTTGGCGCAGCCCATGGGGTATTCTTCTGCTTTTTGATTGGCTGAGCGATTTCTGAGATGTGGTAGCTCACACCAATCCAGCTGTCTTGAAAAAACGTTTAATTGGCTCTTAACTGATTGCGCTGAGCCAGCCAGGAGAAACACTTTGTCAGTACTGTTTCTGTATGAAAACTGTGTCAGTGATTCAGTGTGTGTGAGACTGTCTGTGATGATGTGCAGCACTGTCAGTGATACGGTGTGTGTGTGTGTGTGTGTGTGTGTGTGTGTGAGAGACTGTCTGTGATGAGGTGCAGGGCACAGTCCTTGTTGTGAAGGTGCAGATCTGAAGGCGTACTCCATGAGGAGAGCTGTGATCTTCAGAGCTCCGCATCCACTTATCTCAACTTGTTAAGGATTCATCAGTGCAGCGGCTTGCATTTCCCACCCCGTCTTCCTCTCCATTGAACCTGAATAGAGAGAAGTCCACACAGTGTAAAAACAGACACCCCACACACACACAGTGGACTCACGTCCAGACCGGGCGGATTGTCCAGTGCGCTGAGTGGATTCGACAAGGAGCACACAGCACAAGGCAACCAGACGAACATATCAGTCCGCAGCTGTACTCGCTGCGGGGGACAGGCGATGCGATGTGTTGTTGACGGAGCGGGGTGGCCACTCTGCTGTCCCCTTTGCTCCGCACAGCGCCAGTAAGAAGTGGACTCCCAGTTCTCCTGCGCGGCCCACGCATCACCCCCCACCCCCGCTCGGCCTCATTCATTATTCAGAGCCTGCTGTCTAATCTGCCACAGAGTTGCAGTGCAGAGGGTTTCTGGGAAATGTTATCGTCTTCATGTGCACGTTAGCTGTAGTTTGTCAAGTCGTATCCACGAGGCCCGGGTGACATGCTGAAAGGCTATCACCCAGGCTTTTCATTTCAGGGGGGGCTGAGACTCCACCACCTGTATAAACTTGCACTTGTTTGTTGTCTCTCTACCTTGCTGAAAAGCCAAAGACGTGATGTGAAATCAATAAGGTCTTCTGTACACCAAACAAAAGCTATTTTGGTTTGAGTCTATTTCTGATTTGAGAAAAAAGGCTCCATCGCTGTAAATCTATTCTTTTTTTTCTCTTTTTGGCTATTTCTGCGTCAGAAAGGGCGTAAACAGTGATACGTTTTCCGTAGTTTAAAGATTAAATCAATTGATTTCCTGAAAAGCATTACATCTATTTATCTGCCATTGGCCAGCGCTATCATTTATCCGACGCCCTCAGCCCGAGGTGTGCCACTGCGAGCTCTCCTCTGGGGCAGACACGTACAGCAAACTGATTAGAGTCCCAATTTCGCTGCTGCTGTTCCGTAACGTCGCTCGACGGAGAGGCTCTTTCGCGCGAGGCGTAAGCCGAGAACCAGCTGACGGGATGAAAATAGTTTCCCCCCTCCCGGCGATGTATTCATAGCGTCGCTAATTAACGGCGCGCGGCGCGCAGCGGGGCAGGGCCTCGGCTGAGCGCGAGCTACGCCAGCACGCGGAGAGCTGGAGACCGCGCCTCGGGCGACCGAAATGCGCGACTCGGACATCCTCCCGCTGCAACAAGGGGGTTTTCCAAATTCTCCGGAAGAGGTGTTCCACAATCGAGGACACCCGAGGCTGTTCTCTTAAAAACAGTATCAGCACCTCTCCTTAAATAGTCAATTTAAAAGGTATGCCTAATTGGAGTTTGACATATATTTTCAGATTTCTGAGAACTGAAAATGTGCACTTCAGTATCAACCTCTGGGAAAGTGTTTAGTTGCACCTGTAACCAGTTTACCAAATGACTTGTCCTTACCAAGCAGAAATATACAAGTTTGACAGCCATATATACTGTATGTATATTAACTAACTAAACAGGAAAATCTATATACACAACCTAAAGAGTTAAGATTACACTTCCTGGGTTATATTTTCACCCTCTGTGTAACATTATGGCATGTTTTATAACCTTTTTTTCTTTTCTTTTACAATTTAATGAAAAAAAGTTATTTTATTGCCTTTTCTAAATAGAATTAGCATTGAGCGCCCAGGCATAGAAACACAGAAACTAGCCTAGGGTTGCCAGCTGTTAATAAAACCAAGATCACACTGGATAAAATTGATGAGCTGAATACGCTTGATCAGCCATACGAGCTGCTGTACTGTATGTCAATTTGTTTTAAGCTTGTCTCATATGCTTAGTCTGCTCGTTGAGAAAGTGCTTGCATGTGTTCTACGCTGCACCAGTCAAAGTGAATACAATACACTAGTTTCCAGAGACAGACTTCGAGAAGACAGTCAGTCAAAGCAAATTGACTGCTTATCTGTTTGCTTGATTACACTGAGTAGCTAGCTAGCTTGGTGGCTAAGATGATAAAATGAATATGTTAAATTTGTGGCATGTACAATTTACAAGCAGCCATTTAAGCACTTGTAATATTAACACAAAACATGATTATCTAATATGCTACAATTAATAACTGTCCAGGTAGTTAACTATATTTTATATTACCACTACTGCTGCTGACTATATTACTCTGGTAGTTCTGTTATTGTTGTTGATGCCCCTGTAGAATTGCCCCACCTCTGCAGTTATTCTCTGTTTTCTATGTTGATAATGTCCAGCCAGTGTAATTCACTCCACTAGGTGTCTTAGGCCAGACAGTGAAGAGTTAGACCGCTCTGTGGGGCCGCAGCTGTGTCTCCAGACTCCTCTGCCGTTGAGACCAACGATTACCAGGTTCCCTCGACTGCTGATCCTGACCCATGCATAGGTTTTGCTCCGACAAAGTCGCTCACATTCAAAGTGCCGTTCCCAGCCTCCGACAAACGCCCACTCAGGGGGAGTAGTGGTATTTGAAAGCAATGCCGCCCTCCCGCCCTTTCCAGGGCTCTGACTCGAGGGAAGGGGGAGGGAGTGGGCGATCCCCAGACAGCGCTGCAGATTCTGGCATAATGAGGGCACCTCTCCACGTTCGGCGTGCTCCCCGCGCATCCTGTGGGACGGCCGCTCATGTCATGTGACGTACTTAGCGCCTGAATCACGAAAGAGAAAATGTAAAGGGCTTCCAGGGATCTCGGCAGAGGAATACATCTTAATAAGGTATTCCTCTCCTGGGGGTGTGTGTGAAGGATGAAGGGCAAACTTCCCAATCACGTAGAGATGTGTTCTGGCTCTGATTTTCCTCCCCATGTAACATTAAAGCAAGCAATTTTACTTTAAGATTCTGCTTTACTGCTGTTCTGTGTTCAAGATGAATGCACTTTCTGTAAGTCGCTTTGGATAAAATCCTCTGCTAAATGATTGTAATGTAACGTAAAAGATTACAGGCTACAAGTAACTTGCCAAATAAAGGAAGCACCAACATAGTGTCAGAACCCAGAACATGTACTCAAGTGTTTCCTTTATTTTGGCAGTTACTGTTTGTTTTAAAATAGGCTGTCAGTAAACGCCTCCGGGTGACTGATGTTACTCTTCCGTGGGGGGAAAGCACCAGCTTTTACACCGTTTAATGTAATGTCTGACGCAGCCTGCAAACTAAGAGGAGCACAGCCCACTTTGATGATCTCGTGGGGGTTCGGGGATTGATTCGGTTTTGAGTAAAATGTAGGACAGCGAGAGAGGCGTTGAGCGGGGAAAACTTCTACCTAGTTTGCCGCTCGCTCTTTGGGATGATGAATGTAAAGAGGACATTTCCATGTGGCAGGGCAGCGCTTCCTGTCCCCTTTCTCTATGTCGAGACACTTTCTTGTGTGCTGAGTCAGAGAGAAAGGTAAAATATGATCAGAGTGAAGGCTGTGAGAGGGAGATGCTGTGGTCGGTGGTAGTGCTCTGTGCCAACCTCTCCGCGCTGGGCTGAAGAGGTGTGTATTCGGAGGGGTGTGACACTCTGCGATCGCTGAACAATAGGAGGGAGGGAGGGGGAGGAGAGAGAGAGAGACGGAGAGAAGGAGGGGGGAGCAAGATTCTGTCAAACAGAGAGTTCACAGGAGGAAGCTACAAATAAGACATTTTATGTCGCGTTTGTTCTTAATTAAACGCTGTTGGCGCCCTAGTTTCAAGGGAATATAGCTTTTGTGTTTAACATTCCATTTATTATTTTGTGCTTTGTCAACCTTTATGTTGCATTGTGTAGAGTCAGGCTTATAAGGCAAATTGAAGGGAAAGGAAGGGAATTTTTTTAAACATTTTTTTAGAAAAATTGAGTTTAATTGAATTTGGCTGCATTGAACTGAAATGAGAACAAGACAGAGAATATGAACAAGAGAAAGAGAGGGACAGAACCAACGAGAGCCAGGAGAGAGCGACAGAGAACGTGACATGGAGGCACGTCAGCCTTCCGTCACACTTCCTGTCTGTCTTTGAGGAGAGAGGTGAGAAAGTATAACCAGCTCAAACGCAAATTCCGGCTAAAGTAATGTGTGTGTGTGTGTGTGTGTGTGTGCCTGTGCGCCTGTGCGCCTGTGTGAGTGTGAGCATATGTGATGAGTGGCCAAAAGCAGCTCATGTGCAGCTGGGGCCATATGCTTGTGCACAGCGTGAGAGGAGACATGGGCCCCCAGCTGAAGGTGTGACTGAGCCCAGCCCAACAAGGCCCGGTCCGACTGGGACAACTGGTCCACGCTCAGGAACCGGGGGCCATTCCAGACCCCGCCCCTCACCCCCATGGCCTTGGCCACGGTGGTCTTAAGGTGACATTCCCCCATTAAGGCAGGTGTGAACAGACTGTAGGGCTGGGATCACTCACAGCACATAATCAATGAACACAGCACAGTGAGCACTGCATGGTGAAAACAGCTTGACTGGGGCCACAATATGGTCCATGCCACAGCATTAAAGTAGCACTGCCGCTGTTAAAAAAATACCTCACTTCCTCCCATCTGTGTATCATGAGCTTATCTTCATAAAGTTGCTGTTTTTGGTGTTTGGGGCCCATTCCGTTGCTAATTTCCCTCCATTTCTGTCAGTCATAAAAACTTGTAATTGTGAATGGACAATGTTAATTCCAATTTCTTCCAGTCGCATACAGTATATGATTGAATTCCATGGAAATTGGCAAGGCCATCACATTAATTTTATTTAGAGTTGGCTTCAACTCTGAAGCGTAGTGAGTTGCTTTACCCATGCCATTAATACCTCCATGTTGTGAAATGTACTGTGTAATTCCATGGGGTATGGAGTGCTGTTGGATGGATCAGGGATGAGCGGAGGAAACAAAGTGTTGGCAAAGGTGTGTTAACGTGGTGACCGGGCTCTGGCCTGCCGTTTCAGACACCTGTTCCTGTGGTCTGTGTGACCTGAGTGCTAGCGCCTCCCTGTGGTGGAGCTGGCACAGCACAGTGGGGTATTGTATTTTACAGGGCAACAATCAAAGGCATATCTGCCCGTACTGGTGTGCTGGAGCGCATTCCAAATGAAAGTAGTCCTCCTGAAAAAAATGACCCTATATTTCTTTCCTAACCAATTCACTATTCACAATTTAGCCCTAATTCCTGATTGAGGATGTTGCTGACCTGTTGAAATGGGAGAGTAGAGTAGAGTGAAATTATGTACAGAGGATAGCACACAGTTGTGGCTCATCCATTTATTAAGCAAATAACATCCCGGCATACATATGGGGGAGAAAATACTGGACAGGCCTGGTTGCCTGTAATCATTGCTAGAATGTTTGCAAGAGGAGAGCTCAGTAACTCTCATGATTGTTGGAGCGAATTTGGCAGGAGCGTCAGTAACCAAGACAGCTCAGCCTACTGATGTTTCTTCGCCGACGGTGTGTAAGGTGGGATGTTTTCATGGAACATTCTGGAACAATACCTGAGACAGCCTTTTCCTCTTCCATTAACTAAGCGTGAGTTTATTGACTTTCTCGTGGAAGACTGGCAGCACGTTCCTCCAGAACAATTCCACATGCTATACTCTACGCTGAATGCATACAGGCATATATGTAGTGGCCCAACACTCTATAAGTGACATTGGTGTTTCTGATTTTGTACACGGTACACAGTTTGAAGTACAAGTTAAGGAATCTGTATGTTTTTCCTCAAAGCAATATGACTCTGTTTTTACAAAAATAGTATTTTCATATCACTGGCTTGTTCCCTTACTGACTGACCTTGGCTAGCTAGTTGTGCTTCTCAAACGTGACATGGAAGGGTCATGGACATGACTGGCTAACTTCAGGAGAACGCTGTCACTGTATAAATCTTCACCGGCGTCATCTCCAGCAGTGTAGGTGTCACCAAAAGAATGCGCGTGACACCGTAATCCCTGAATTCACCGCACCAGCCAAGGTTTGTCCAAGTCGCCATCACGTTCCAGCTTCCCTGGGCTGCAGTCTGCTGTCCGCCCTCGCATCATGCGGACCGTGAGCAGAAACCGCGCCGGTCAGGAACTCGCCTTGTGGATTGCTGCAAAGGGCTTGAACGTTGTGTCCTTTATATTTTGGATTTTCGTTTCGTCCCCGAGCCAAGGGCGCTGACGACAAACACGGGCACAGGGCATGGCCACGTTTTCGCGACCCAGGTGATTTCTCTCAAGCACTCTTGATGTATTCTTTGATTATTTGTCATCAATGATATTTGTGTTTACATGTGTTCACCATACTATTGATTGTTACATTGAGATGTATATATTAATTTGAAGATTGAGTGGGCAATTAAAGGGGCAATTCCTGTGTGGGGATTGGCGTGCCTGTGTATAGTGCTGTGCAGGAGGCTATGGGATACGAGCCAGTGCACTGTGACATGGAGAGAGGTACATACTCCCACACATTATTAGTTGGGGAATGCAATTATGAGACAGGGTTATGCAGAATTACGCAGAGACAGATCTTTGTCTCATCCATGCTCTTGTTCTACCTTTTGAGGCACAAGACTGTAGCTTGTAAGACTTGTAAGCTTGTAGACACAACAGGTAACTCAGATTGCTAAAAGAAGGAGATGTTATTAACCTGTTATATTGTTTTAGTGAGACTCTGAGGGTGGTATGAGGCAACAGCACAGGAAGTAATTTATTTATAAGTTTGAACACAGCAGGAGTCAAGCTGTCAATGGCGGGACTAAAACGGAGATTTTCGTAACGGACCCCCTCCTTACAGAGCCTGTCATGGGACCTGCAGCATATGGCATTCCTGTCTTTATTTTTCCCTGTCGTTTATTTAGTTTATGTCATTTCATTCACTCTTGGCTGCTTTGTCCTGCTAAGCCATTGGGTATTCAATTAAACCACTCCCTTTTTTTTTTATTCTAAAAAAAGAGCTTCCATTTACGGGCGGCACAGTGGTGCAGTGGATAGCACTGTCTCTGCACAACAAGAAGGTCCTGGGTTTGAATCCCAGCCGGGGCCTTTCTGTGTGGAGTTTG
The DNA here is from genome assembly GCA_029706075.1 of Aldrovandia affinis. NCBI lineage: Eukaryota > Metazoa > Chordata > Actinopteri > Notacanthiformes > Halosauridae > Aldrovandia > Aldrovandia affinis. The sequence goes on from JAINUG010000177.1 coordinate 710,071, forward strand.
CATGTTCTCCCGTGTCTGTGTGGGTTTCCTCCGGGTACTCTGGTTTCCTCCCACAGTCCAAAGACATGCACGTTAGGCTAATTGGAGAGTCTAAATTGCCCGTAGGAGTGTGTGAGTGAATGGTGTATGTGCCCTGCAATGGTTTGGTGACCTGTCCAGGATGTATTCCTGCCTGTGTCCCTCCATCTGTTGTCACTGTTGGAAAGGGAGCTCATATTTTTGTCATGAATTTGACGTGGGTGTTGCAGTTTATCCTTTTAGCATTTTGTGGTGGTTTTCGGGCCAAATACGGGGTTGGCATGGTTGACCATGTAATGTGGGTGCCAGACTCACAGTGTGTCATGAAAAAAGACGAAGCACACGGAAGTCACAGATTTATTTTTCTTTATGCTCTCATCATGTGAATTTATGAAGAGAATATCATTTAAAAAGGCAGCTAAACACATACAGCAGGGTAATATTACATGGCATTCATAAACTTCATGTCATTTTATGGCAAATAACAGGTAAAGGAAAAATTCACGATAATACAAACACCCAAATGATGATACGTAATACCCTGCTTGACAAGAGAGTGCTCTGAAGACTTCCTATCACATGTAGACCGAAAGAACACCCTTCCCATGTTGAAAAGTTGAAAAGTGCATGTACTTTTCCCATGAAAAGTATGTATTTCCCATTCAGGCCCTCAGATACTCATTATCTTTATGATTTAAAAATCAATCATCTTTACATGTGCGGGTACTTGTCCTCTGTCAATTGAAATTTGGCATGTCAATACAAGGTTTCTATATTTGAAACTTTTATTTTGAAAGAGAGTGTTCGCAGACATTTCCATCATGTTTCCCTTCCCAAAAGCTAATCGAGCCATATTTAGTATAGATTAATAGAAGAATAAGTAATCGTGTTAATCGTTTTTTTGTGACTCTTGCTGTGCTGTGACCCTCTTGACCAAGTCTTCATTGTAAACAAGAATACGTTCTCAATTTATTTGACCCGTTTTAAATGAGCGTTAAATCAAAAGTAACAATGCATGGATTGAATTTCCCCTTTAATTGTGAGAATTACCCAGTTATCAGAAGTCGATAAGGATCCCGGAACCGACGTGTCAAAGCCTTTGGCGCCTGTGATACAGCGTGCGTGGGGAGGAACGCTGCTATTCGTGATGCTGTTGTCAGAGGAATTATGGACCTTACGATCGCATAACCCCACCATGACCTCGTCAAAGGGAGAGGTGAAATTCACCTCTCCAGTTTCTCCGACACCATTGCGCCAGTGTCCATCCTGTTACAGTGGCAGTAAGGATTAATGGAGAGGGGGCAGAAGGGGGGAATTGCGTTTCAGGTAACGCTTGCCAACCCGAGCTGGGAGAGCTATGTGAATGACACAGTGTTCCCAGCAGCCGCAGAGGAAAGAGACGCCGGTTCTTGTTATGCCGAGCGCTATGGCTGGGATGCAGCTTGTGCTCTTTAAAAGGTAATTAATACAAGCTCAACGTAAGCTTGCGATTTTAAAGGCCTGACACTTCATAATGTCGTCGTACCCCCCCCCCCCCGCGGGCGATTGCAATACGCTGCAGCTGTTGGAACACAAAAGAAAAGTGAGCGGAGGAAAGGCAGCGGTGGCTCTGTGCGTCCTCACCAATACCTGTACCCATCCTTCTGTGGGCCCTTATCTGTGAAAGGCTCATTAAGCAATGGAGGGAACAAAATGAAATGAGACAGCAATTAGTAGCTCCCTCTTAAGCTTAATTAAGAAACAGCCTCGGCGTGAGCATCACAAAGACCCGGTCACTGTGTGTGTGTGTGTGTGTGTGTGTGTGGGTGTGGGGGATCACTAGGCACAAAACCTGATGTGCAGGTCATCACAAAGCATGGGACTGATCACAGATCTGCTAATTCCACAAGGGTCTGGCATATCACCACTCAGATTAGCGCTGGAGTTGTGTTGTGATTGTGGCCTGATTCCCATTTCAACAGCATCATAAAGCTTTATGTAAAAAAACAAAGCAGGTGACATTATCATTACAGTATGATTTAATGGTTACTCAAATCGTGCTGTTTTTCCACCCTTCCTTTACCTGGGAGCCAGGTGTGAAGACACTGTATCTAATCAATTGCACTAATTGTTCAATTATCTACCTGGGGGGAAGAGAAAACCAGAACCGAATTTGGTTCGTGGGGCAGATTTGAGTAACCCTGCCCTACGGCATTCTATGCTGGTCGGCATACGTGATTATAAACGCTCATACGGTGATTGTGAAAGCGTTATGTCGTCCTTGTGCCGAGGGCCTTGTGCCGTTTGGCTGCAGGAATGGACGGGTGTATAGATGTGCGCGATGCTCACGGAGCGACATGGCGCTGAGTGCAGGGTGCTTGTCTGCGCTGTGGCGGTTTGACTGATGGCCTCGGCGCGCGCGATGGCGTGGAGCGGCGGGGCCGGGGATGAATCACGCTGACTCGACATCGCCCGCGTCTCCGCCCCTCGTCCCGGGAGACCGCCGCCGACAGTGACGCGTGTTCGCCGCTCGACGGCCACGTGAATGAACAGCCCTCGTCGAGATGTGAACACGCGGGGACGGCCCGCACTGATCCTGACGGATGTCTCCTTCGCGCCCTCCAGTAGGGAATAAACTCACAAAGTGACACACGATCATATCTGAGTTATGAGTTATTTGTCATTAGGCTATGTGCAGTAGAAACAGCCACACACACACACACACACACACGCAGGTACATATGTACATGTACGGATGTTGAATCCCAACCGATTCGGGACTTCTAAAACAGAGGCCCACATCTCTTCCCTGCTTGAGGCTGGCTGTCACCAAGTGAAGGCACGGTCTTTAGGGTTCCTTGTAGATGTCTTGATGTGAAGAAAGCCACCTTGTCTCCACACCTACGGTGGTAATTAGGGCTGCTGACTGCACACCTTCATAGGGAGAAACTGTATGCTAATGTGCTATTCCTTTGTGAGCGTTTGGAAACCATGACACAGATACAGCGCCTCATTTGCATGTCAGAGAAGGTTTATTTTTGTTACAAAAAGTGTGTGTGTGTGTGGGGGGGGGTATAGGTATGTGGGGTTGTAAAGTAAAGATACTCATTTTTGTATAGTCTTGCATTTTACTAATTCAGTATAGGTGTCATCTGCTATTTTAATTGCTATGGGTCTGCCTATAGCATCCGTCTGCATGAGATCTTAGGTGAAAATCGAAGGCATTCTCCGCCGTCCTCGTCCTTGAAGCGGATTCCAGCGAAAGGAGGAAAGGATGAAAAGTATTGTGATGGTAACGTCCTCCTCAGACGTTCCTGGTCAAGGTGCGTCCTCCTCAGACGTTCCTGGTCAGGTTCAGGTGCTGGCCCCGCTCTTGACCCTTTGGATTAAGCCCTTGGCCTCTGGGGCCGTGGCCTGTCCACACTTTTCGTTTTTGTCTAATGCCCTGACTCCTCCCTTGTAGGGTGGTGTGACATGTTCCATTAGGCAGTGTTTCTCAAATGGTGGGGCAGTGCTCCGGCTGAATAAATTTCTGTCAAACCCTCAAGAGACACCATGGAAAAATATTTAACAGGGTTGAAAAGAAAGGCGGAGAGAGACGAAGATTGAGACAAACAAAAGTCACCCGAAAGCTATGATTCATAACTGGTGGTGTGTTTACTTCTTAAAATGTTACCCTCAAATAAATTAAGCCCTTGGCCTCTGATGGGACCGTGCTGAATATTGCCGACAATCACTTGTGAATGCCACTTGGACTTTTAGCATCATATAAGGTGGCTACCAAATGCCCTGCAAAAACTCCTCCTGCATTTCTTTAATGTTAATAAGGATACGTGGCTGTTCAATTTTATAGACATTAGATAGTGATAGGGGGGTAACATAAAATAATTGAGAAGGTAGTGATGGGAGAACACCAAAAATGGGTGGAGCTACAATTAGCTGTCAGTCACTGACTTGTTTTAGCCAATCAAAAAGTTTTGGTCTTCACAACAGGACAAAATCATTGGTTCAAATCAGTGAGTTACAGGTAACATATGGCCACCCCGCCCAACCAACTGTTTCTGTAAGGCATGCAGTTCTTCAGCCTAATTTCAAACATAGAATGAGAGCACAGCACATTAGATAGAGTGATGAAAAGTATCTGCCTCATTAGACAGAGTGAGGTTTGCTGCTCCAACCCCAGAGGGCTTCCTGTGGTCACTTCCTGTGGTCACCTCCATCACTCTGAAACACTGACCAGCCAGTGCAGTGTCAGGGTGCTGTCTTCCTGGGCGCACAGTCACACACTCTGCGCGAGGCACAGGTCGCTGAGCAGGATGTCTCTGTGTGCGATTGATTTCTGCGTTAGCCCTGTAATCTGTGGCATCAGGAAGCCTTTTCTCTCAGTCTGCTGGTGTGTCGAGCCAAAAACATCTGGGCGTTCTCAACCCCCCTCCCCAGAAATCAGCACCAGGGATCAGAGGTGTCACCGAACAGTATCACTGTTTTCATTGGATGGATTTTAACGGGCTCCGATAGGATAAGCTAAGAATGCCAAAGCATATAGCTGGATGCATGAAGGGAGCTGAGTTTATTATTATTATTTTAAATGGGAACATGATCTGGAAGAAGATCCATGTTTGGGCAAAACATTGTGATAACATTTGCAACATTGTGAGCATAATAAGTGTGCCAACTTTCACATGAATTCATTCTTTTAAAAATCTTCCAAGCACCTTTACATTCAGAATGTACATGTATGATCCTGACTGTACCACATACAGGTCACTGCAAAAATAAGAGCAACACCGCCTGGATCGGACTGTCCTGGCCTGGGCCAGAGCCGTTTGAGTGTCCCCCACTGGGCGACCAAAGTGTTGCCTATATTTTAGCAGTTACCTGTATCATAACAGGGCATTTTATCAATGTGATACTGTGTTTATTGTTTAGCAAAGCTTGGATGACTTATGATGAACTTTCTCATTATTTTCTTTGCGTTTTCTTCTGCCTTGCAACATTCCAGTTAGAATGTGCACGCACGACCCTAACTGTGCTCTATACTAGTGATGGGAGAATCACGACACACAAAAAACGGATGGGCTACAATTAGCTGTCAATCACTGACTGATTTAAACCAATCAAAGGACTTTCCTACTACCAAAAAACAACAGTGATTGGTTCAAACAAGTCATTGATTGACAGCTAAGTGTAGCCCCACCCATTTTTGTTGTCATGATACCTCATTCACCCATCGCTGTTATATTCCATAACAGGGAATTATATAAATAGGGTCTGTGGGTTTTTTTTAGTTGCCTTGTAAGGCGTTGATGACTTATAGCTAACCGCCCTCCCCCCCTTCCCCTTGCTGTCAGAACACTGCACCAGCAGTTCGAGAGCTACAAGGAGCAGGTGCGCCGCATCGGGGCGGACCCGCGGCGGCAGCCCAGCCAGCACAAGGATGACGCCCCCACCTGCGGGATCTGCCGCAAGACCAAGTTCGCCGACGGCTGCGGGCACCTCTGCTCCTACTGCCAGACCAAATTCTGCGCCCGCTGCGGTGGGCGTGTCTCCCTGCGCTCCAACAACGTGAGAAACCCCGCCCCCTCCCCCCCCCCGTCTCTGTCTCCGTGTCTGTCTCTGTCCTCTACTTCACCCCCCCCCCCCACCCCTTCTTTTTAAGCGCCCCCGAAATCTCTGTGTTTCCCCCCCCTGGCTTGCTGCCCTGTCCCGTGTCTGTGTGTGAGGTGTTCTGGTGAAGCCCCTCAGGTATCACAGAGGACCTCCTCGAAGCATGCCTGGAGACTGTTGTCTGTGCCGTCGGTCCACCGTGTTTGTCCCTCGTGCTCGTTCATCATCAACATCGCATTGTGCCTCGCCGCAGCAGATAGCTTTATCTGGGGCAACACTTTCCACGTTACATACTGTGAATTTATGCAGCTCTATATTTAAAGAAACAATTTAGGTTGTGTCAATGGGGCCTTTAGTCAAGGGTACTACAAAAAGGAAATATCTCCTCAGCAGATACCCTTATCTAGGACAACACTTTTCGCAGAACACATAAAGATGCATTTTTACTGCTCTGTATCTAAAGGAAGAAATGTACGTTGTGCGGAGGGGCCTTGGTAAAATGGTACGACGACAATGAACTACGCCTTGAGCTCAAACCCTCAACCTTTTCGTTACGAGTCCAGCGCCATGGCTGCTATGTCACACTGCCAATGGAAATCACATGTTCTACAGCCATGCTGCCATTCGTAATCTATCCAGAGAAAGCTTCTCTTTGACTCTGTGTTTAATTCCATGCAAATCCTGGCAGAGTATAAAAGTGATCCAGCAGATGCATACATGCTCAGTGCACATGCAGGCCAGAGAGGGGAGAGTTGAGGACTGGCGGGCTGGTAATTCCCTGACCTTATAACGACCGGGTCACAGTCCTAGGCCCTGTGTTGGCTGCAGGCCTGCGTCTCGCAGAAGCGGAAAGGGTGATACCCAAACACCAATGGCGGTAATTCAGCTCCGTCTCCACCACATCTCTCTGTCGTGGAGGGCCACAGAATAAGGGAGTACAACATAGCCCTTGGCTCGTCCTGATTTTGGCGAATGAGGAATGTTTCTGGGTCATCATACTTTGCTCTCCCAGGACCAACAACCCTATCAACCAGTCAAATACGGGACTACTTTCTGACATCATCAGCATAACTAGTTTGCTACCTGCACATACACTGCTTGCTTGCTGTGATTCTTAATATTATAGATACTACAGTTGATTGCTCTTATAGATCATTTAATTAGTTATGAATAAAATGTAAAAAGAACAAAAATATTTTTTTTGTGGTGGCAAATGGTAATGATGTCAAAAATCTGTCCCATATTTGATTGGTTGACACATCTCTCTGTCATGGAGGACCACAGAATATAGGGAGCACAACGTAGCTTTTGAGTGATCTGTGGTTACCCAATCAGCTGGCAGCTATGACCTGGGAAGATCTGCTGATAAATGTCCCCAACACTGAAAGGGGCTCCTGGATTCCAAAAGTCCACCCTGCTTTACAGTCCCAGAGTACCAGGTATCTTAGTGTCCCTGTACAAGAAGCAGATAAATAATGTTACTGTTATATAATGTAATGTAATACAATGAAATATAACTTAATATAATATTAATTATATTACAGGTCAGAAGGCCTGAAAGTAAAATAAAAAAGAGGCTTCAAAACCAAGTTACTCTAATTAATCTGCATATCCCACACAGTTGTTAAATTTGCATATTATCCAGCATACATTACTGGGGACCTGTGATGTTTTTATGTCAGAAATATTACAATGGAACTAACTATTACACTGCATATGACACTACATTCACGCACATTTACATATTTGATGTGTGCTCATGCACACACTTGTTTACGTAACCCCACAATTGCGTCCTGCATCTGATTATTAAATCAACACCATTTTGTAGCGTGATTTCCTTACAAATGTTTGCTCCTTGATCCTGCGATGTTTGAATTGTTTGGAAACACCTCAGAGAAACCAGCTGGCAAAATACTTGAAGAACAGGAGGCCTCATTTGTATTTTTAATGCAAATTGCATGCTGGGTAATATGCTAATTAGAGGTGTCCAGTGAAGCACTTGAAAGTAATGTTCATTACTCATAAATATTCAAATCATGATACATTATACCGTATGTCCTGCACTGACAGGGCACATTTTTATCGTTGTTTCAAAACCCCACTGAGATTTTTCAATTCACAGAGAAAGGTGTTTCAAACTCCCTAAATTAGTGGCAGCTTAGTTGACACCTCTTTGGGGGTTTCGAAACACTCTATTGTATTGGGCCCACAGGTCTAAGAATAGCAGAGTAGAGAAGGGTTCTTCAACTACTTCTTGCTTTGGGCCAGACTATTCTTAAAAAGGTTTCACTCAGGCCAAGCATTTTCCATTTACTATTTATAAAACAATTTATGAACAAGATGTGTACATTATATGTGCATGAAGAAAGGTAGGTGCCCTTTTAAACTATAAAAGGGCACCTACTGATATAGCTATAACACAGCTATATCAATTATTATTCTGCCACTAGTGCGAGGCGTGCGGACACTGTGCAGATGCAGACCTGCACATATTCACATTTATGCATCTGAATAATATTTTGGGGATCCCAAAGGGTCGTGTGTAAAAGGCAGATAAAACTATAATGATAATTAGGAGTCTAGTTTTTAACGTCCGACGCTGGTCACGGCGAACGGGGTTTGATTCCCCGTCGTGCTGGAGTCGGCTCTGGTCAGGAGTGCCATCGGGGCGGCAATTGGCTGTCCGCCCCAGGGAGGGGGAGGGAAGCCGACACACACAATTCGCTGCGCACAGGAGTGGTTCTGGGGTACCAGAATTACAGTCCACGGCATGACGAGTGTTGTCTCGGAGGAGACAGTGCTTCGCCCTGGTCACTGCCGGTCGCAGGACTACGGCAGCGAACTATGAGGGAAGGGGGATTGAACTAAGCACACGGGTAATTGGCTACCAAATTGGGAGAAAAACAGGGTAAAAAATAATAAAATAATAATAATTAGGTTTCTAGTTCATCTGAACGGCATAGGGAAATGATAACTGTAAACATGAGCAGCAAGCCCAGCCCACCCGAGAATGCCTCATTAAACAGACCTAAAACTACAGATATTGCTGTGATCATTTAAAAAGAAAAATTTAGAATGTTTGACCAACAATAAAATATTTCAATCCAAATCCAAAATGCAAAACAAGGTGCTTGAGGTAACTCAACTCAATAGTTGATCACTAGCCATCAATAACTTAGCAAGCTAACTATTGTGTGTAGCTATTGTTTAGGTACCAGTTTGAAAAAAGGAAAACTAACTGAAATGACAATATTTATTCTGCGTTTCTAGTCAATGAAGAGGAGAGAATATAACTTCAATATAGAACTTGAGCCTTTTTTCCCATTCACGTTACTGGTGTTGTATGCTACCGCTACCACATTGACTACTCACTGTAGGCAGCTCCTTCTCGTCACAAATATAACAAAACACTAGGTTTTGATTGACATGTGCAACATAACAATATTGTTCTTGGTATGAATGCTAGCTAATGATTTATATATACTATGTATGTTGTAGCTATAGTTATGGGTCGCAGTGTGAACATCCCTTAAGTCTATAGCACACCACAGAATCAATTTACCTCAATCAAATCCCCCCTTAGTCTCCTTTCACTCATAATCTTAAATTCAAAATTTAATCTGTATCTTGCTAATATTAAATTATTTTAAACACATGCAAAAAAGCATTCACTTGATAGTCAGTGCTAGTGACTGGTGGTGAGTAGTCTTACAGTCAAAACTGTGCAAACAGGTTGCAGAATTTGTCACATTTGCAAGTTTTAAATCTATTGATACAAGAGGCCGCTAAGCACATAATGATTTAGAAACAGGACCATTCAAATCAGCAGGCTGTTTAAAGGTGAGTTGAGAGCATTTTCAGTTACTCAGAGTTACAGTAGCTCAGCTGACGGATGCTAGGTGCTGTTAGCACAAATATGTATCCGCTCTGATGGGAGGAGAGTGAAATGGAGTGAAGCTGACCTCTGCGAGGCTCTGATGAACACAGGGCTGGATCGGGAAAGGTTAATGAGGCCTTAGCGGGTGGGCCGGGCTTGCTGCTTGGCCTCCGACTGGATCCGGGTTCAGGGGGCTCGTGGAATCGCAGTGGGGCAGAGGGACTCCGCGGGACACTCCTCAAATGGTGACGCCGGACCCCCCTCCACAGCTCAATGTTTAACGATCGCTCCCCTTTGAGCCAGCTGCCACTGAACCTGGCTGACCTAATTAGCGTTGATTCATAACGATCCCGCCAAGGAGAGTCAACACAAAGAGAGGCCTTGAAGTGTGGATTAGCGTGAGTTATAAGCACACATCAGAGGGGGGGGGGGGAAGGTAACGTGGAGATAATTACCCCAGGGTCACAGTTCAACCCCCATGCCCCAACTCATTTTACATTTACATTGACATTGATATTTTAGGCATTTTTGCAGACACTCTTATCCAGAGCGACTAACAGTTTACATTTCTTTACATACAGTCCATTTATACAGCCGGATATTTTTATTGAAGCAACTCAGGTTAAGTTCCTTGCTCAAGGGTACAATGGCAATGCCCCACCTGGGGATTGAACCAGCAACCTCTGAGTTACAAGTCCAGCTCCCTAACCATTACACTACACTGCCGCCCGCTCCTCAAGGATGCAAAGCCAACATGTGACCAAGGAGTGAATGACACAGGTCACGTGTGGACCTGAGAGGAAGTGGCCCTTTTGAACAGCGTGGCGGTGCACATCCCGTACAAATATCCAACACGTTCTCATTCCCAACTTGAATATTTTTTTTCTAAAATGTTTTAACATTTTAAGCATTTAGCAGACGCTCTTATCCAGAGCGACTTACAAGATGTGCATTAATACAAGGTAAGAACAATCATAGTTAGCGCACAAGATCAGTGCAGTAAAACAGCAATAGACATCATTGCAGGCGTCTGCGTACCATACCTGTAACACTGGGAAAGAAAAGATTAGTGTTTTTTTTTTATTTTAAAAAAATTTTTTTTAATAAATAGTGTAGAACAAGTAAACAGTGGTGACGACAGATTGACTAGATGGACAGTGTTCAGTGGTAGTGGAGTCTGAAGAGGTGGGTTTTGAATCTCTTGCGGAAGATCGGCAGTGATTCCACAGTCCTGACCGATTGCAGGAATATCCCGACGGTAGGGGAAAAAGAGTTCATGTATCTGAGTGAGACGTGACAGACGCACAGTTGTGCTGCACAGACACCGGAGACACTCGAGGAGGAAGTGGCCCCTCTGAACCACGCGGCGATGCACATACCATATGAACATCCTGATGGTAAGAGGGGAAAAAGGGTTTATATTAAGATTCCTCATGCCGGGGTCCCGCTGCGTCCCTGCGTGTGGGGGAGAGGCCCCCTCCTGGGTCAGCGTCCCTGGCACAGCCTCGCAGCCCTGGGCATGCTGGTCGCCAAGCTGCCTCAGTTCCGCTGGTCCCAGCAATGCACATGGAAAAAGCCAGCACCTGGCTGTGCTGTGAACTTAACTCAATGCACCACTTATATATTATTATTATTATTATTATTATTATTCATAATAACAAATAAAAAAATGAATAAGGCCTATACAAATTCAGAGAATAATAATAAGTAATAATAATCACAATAATGACAACAGCAAAAAAATAATAATAATAATAATAATAATAATAACAATACATGCACTTGATTGGTCACAATTTATTCCTGTGTAAATTCACTGTAGTCACATGAGTAAGTGTGTATAATTGACTATGTGTATGACTTGAGTTATTACATAACAGGTCTTGGGATTTAGGCTTCATTATATGGTTATGTTTTGGGATGGAGATAATATTTGGGGCTTTGATCAGGTTTAATTTTGATAATGTGTGATTCCATAGAGTCACCCTGTCCTCATTGGTAACAGACTGATAGCCTGTGGGGTTAGGCATAGGTTCTTATTATTACATTGTAATAACACACGTATAAGGAGCTTTCCAAATAATGTGGGATCTCATCTGTCCTGTATTAATTTTTCATATTATGTCCACCTCCGTTAGTTCTCGGAAAATATAAATAAATCATTTAAGCTTGTGGGGGCCGAGAAATCATGATTCATGAAAAAAAGGTTTCCCATTCCCTTGCAGGATTTAACTTTCAAATCATGAAACATTAATTACAAGAATAAATTAGGTATCAAACCAAATCTACGAGACGCAATTGCACTTGAATGCCATTTAAAAATGCAAGATGTTCAAATGGATTCCCAATTAATTTGCACGTCATTTAGAATAATTCGGAACAATAGCTGTTAGGGGGGAAATCAGGGATTATTACAGGAAATGGCATTCCGGTTATTTCAACAGGCACAGGAGACACGTGAACCAAAAGCACTGAGCAATATGAACAGCACAAAACAGAGATAGCCAGAGACAGACAGATGCATTGCATTGAAGAGGTCAGTCTTTAGGAAAGGAAAGGACATAAAATAAGAATGTTACACTCGTTTGAGTAAGGATCAGAGTTCTATTTCTTGTTCCTACCCGCAATGCAAAAACCAGACCCAGTGTTTGTGAGGGTTTTCTGGAAGGAATCTGTTAGTCTCCGACAGTCTGGGAAATGTGTCTCGACTGTTTTCCCTTTGAGCCAGAGGAGTTGTGTTGGGGACCATCAGCCGAGTGGAATAACTGGATTAGGAAGTGAGCGCTTTGTTTTATTATAAATATATGAATATACTGTATATAAATATGTCTTATTCACGTTTGCATATCGCCCAGCGCATCGTTCTCATATTTTCTCTGTCGGCGTTGATTTGTATTAGTTAGCCCCAGTGCTTAATTTGTAAAATAAGAGATGCCGGGGCTCAACTCGCCTCCCCCAACCACACAACCAGTCGCCGTTGACCAAACGGTGTGACGAAAAGTGCAGTGGTCACGTTAGGGGCGCGAGCCCTGCTGTGATTGGTTCGCAGAGTGTTCCGTGCTCATGCATGCTCACCATCGCTGACTCACCCCCCCCTGTCGTCCGTCACTGTCACCGCCATTGTCGCTGTTGATGGAATGGGAGATAGACACATGTTGCTGTCCCCCTGTACTCTGCTATTAACAATTAACACTTATCACTCCTCCCCTTCTCCCTCCCCCCCTCTCTCTTCTCCTCTCTCTCTCTCTATGCACTTGTTTCTCACTTTGCACTGCTTCCTGGACTGCATGACACAAGGAGGACAAAGTGGTTAGCACCTTTTCCGTTTTCTTTTTTATTAACGCTACTGTCACTGTTGTTGTTGTTGCTGCTTCTTTTGATTGCAGTTGATTGAGGACGTGCATGGGGCTCCGTGTGGTACACACTTTTTATCCACATTGGCGTTTTATCCAATACTATTTGATTACTGTGCACATGATGTGGCTTTGCTCTCTCAGTGTCTCTAACAGCATTTTCCCTATGGTCCAAGGTGGTGCGTCTGTGTGTTTGCACATGTCTATTTTGTGTGTGTGTGTGTGTGTGTGTGTGTGTGTGTGTGTGTGTGTGCGCGTGGGCGTGTGTGTTTGTGTGTGTGTGTGTGTGTGTGTGTTTGTGTACATGTGTTTGTGTGCATATGTGTGCGTCTGTGTACATGTATTTGTGTGTGTTTGAGTGTGTGTGTGTGTGTATGTGTGCGTGTGTATATGTTCGTGTGAGTGTATGTGTTTGTGTACATGTGTTTCTGTGTGTTTGTGTACATGTTTCTGTGTGTTTGCGTTTGTGTACATGTGTTTGTGTGTGTCCATGTGCTTCTCTATCTATCCGTGCGTGTGTATTTTCTCTCCCTGTGCGTATCTGTTTGTGCGCCTCACTTCCCTGCACCATCTGACCATCACAGTGAGTTTACTGCTCAGGAACATGTGGATAAAAAGAGGATCTTTTAAAGTCATCTAATGGGACAAACGGAATGCTTCAGCAACTTTGACTGTGTTAGATCTGTCTTTAATCCCCATAAACGCAGGTGTGCAATAGTACAGATGACTGTGGGTGGAAGTGACTCTAACATGCCCCCCTTTTTGCTCTGTCTTCTCCCCCCTGCAAAGTGTCACGTAGTGAAGGACAGGGTAAGACTGCATGAATCACGCAGCGCGCTCTCACCTTAGCGCTGTCAGGGCGGAGATCCTGTAGCATGGGCACACCTACGCACCTGCCCCCTGCCCCCCTGCCCCCATGCCCCGCCCCACACCCTCCCACCCCACCGTTGCAGTCCTGTGGCATGACCGTGCCCCTTCTGGGCCTGGCGCCCTGGGCCGGGTCAGAGGGGGGGTGGGGTTACATGCACAGATGTATGTATGTATGTATATATATATATACCCCCACCCCCACTCCCCCGCAGTACCAACGCGCACCCCTGCATGCTGCCTGCCCATGCTCTGGATCTGCACCAGGCATGCCACTGGGGGAGGGGGAGGGGGGAGGCGGGAAGGGGCAGGGGCAGATACCGTCTCTTGGTTGCTGTCCCCAGGTACACTGCTGTCTCCAATACCAAGTCTGTCCAGCATCAGACATAGCAAGCTGACAATTACTATATGTCAATAGCCAAAATGGATTTTCAATGCAAAGCATATTCCTTTGTGTGTTTGGGTGCGTGTGTGTGTGCGCGCGTGCGCGCGTGTGTGTGTGCACGTGCATGCATGCAGATGAGTGTGGGTGTCAGTGTGTCAGTGAGTCAGAATAGATGAGTGCGGGTGTGTGTGTGTACGTGTGTGTGAGAGTGGATGAGTGTGGGTGTGTGCATCTGTGTGCGTGTGTATACATGTGTTTGTTTGTCTGGGAACAAATGGCGATCCCTATCGATCAAACAAAATCTAACATTTATATGACAGAGGATTTGACATCCAACATTGACTTCCTGGGTACAAAGTATGGGCAGAGCTGTGCGTCTGCAGAGCACCTGTGCCTTTGTCTCCCCTGCGCTGACGACAGCGGCTCCACACTGCGTCCGTTACACACTGTGTGACAGAGTGCATCAGCTCCCACTGCTGCGCATTACACATTTTTCCTTAAGACGACATTTCCCGTAATCTTTCAGTCGTCGGATTACATTTCCATTTCAAAAATGGGCCGCATGCATGTTTGCAACAGCTGAGAGATGGAGGACAGGCATTTATTTTATGCAGCCCAGAATACTGCATGCGAAATAGACCCAGAGAAAACTGTGTATTCCGCCTCAGGTGTCCATGGATTGTTTCGCTCAACCCCCGTCACGACACCCCTGTTCTCTGCGTGCTACGGAGGGTTTGTGAATCTCATGCTGCTGTCAGAACCTTCCCTCCGCCCTCGTCATCATTACGCACAATGAAGACGTGTGCCTTTGAATTGTGGCTCCAGATTTACATACAGGGTCCTAGCTTAACTATGTGGTTGCTCCTAGCACCCAGGAACGGTACTTCCCCGCTAGGGTGGCTTTCAGCTAAACTGTTCTTGACTACGGTTAACACTTTGTTGTACGTCGCTCTGGATAAGAGCGTCTGCCAAATGCCTGTAATGTAATGTGATGTAATGTAAAGACGGCAGACATTAATCTGGCAATGAGAAGGGATTCCAGACGGGAGTCACGGGAGTAAAGACACTGTGCCCTGAAACGATTTCCAAAAGTATTACGCAGCCAGAGACGATTTACTTTTGTTTGCAGACCCATGGAAATGAACACAAACATTCCATTTAGTTGAGAACTTTTAAAGGCCTCAAACACTCTCTTAGGTTTTATGAAAGGGATTTATACGGCCTTATGCCTCAATTAAATTCACAAACGTCGGAGTGGACTGTTTATTAAAGGGCTACGCAAGGGCTCAGATAAGGCTGGGATGTACAGCAGAGCCATTTATCATTCATTTTCATTGCTTTCATCTCCTTATTAGCTGTTTACAGTGCTCCAAATGTGTTCTTCTAAGTCACTTTCACTTTTGTTCAATTTGTTGTTTGCTTATATATTCTTTCTCACCTGAACCCCATCCAGATAGCTTATTTTTTATTTTTTATTTTTTAAAGAGGGTGGAAAATAACTTGATTGTAAAGAGTGGCGCCACCTTGTGGGGCCCTTCCTGCCGTGGCATGGCATACGTAGCGCGCCCTGTGATGTTCCACACTGCAGAAACCAGCCGCTGCCTTCCATGAGAGAAGGCGTTTGTGCCATCCCCTAGTGCTGGCCATGTTTCATGATGCCCGTGCTCTACTGCGCTCGGCAATACACTGTACCATGGCAGTTAGCACCTCCTTGCCCATTATTTCAGCCCGATACATTTGAGCTTTGCAATCTACGGCATCATTCAAGCTTTAAAACATCCCACACCCCCCAGACCTCCATTGGCTTCAATCTAATTCTGCTTTCCTTGCTTGAGCGCCTCCTAGCATACTAGCATGTCCCATATCATCTTACAATCTAATTATCTTTGACATGCTAAAATAGATTAAAACAAAACAACACACCCACACACACACACACACACACACACACACACACACACACACAGCCCTCCTCTGACCTCCAGGCATGGAAGGGGGCGGGCGGGGTTGTTTACAATTTCCTCCTTTGTGTGCAGTTCATTAAATAAAAGTATAAATTGTTCACTGATGGAAAGCCCAGACTCTGCCCATTACAAAGAGGCCTGCAGCCCAGACCCAGCAAGCTGCAAGTGCAGAGAGACACTGTTTTGAATTCAGTCAACGTTGGTAAATATCTGCACAAATTGTGCATCTTCCTGTCTCATAAAGTCACAGTGAGTCTCGACAAATTAAACAAAACTCTGGTATTCTTACATTGAAAACCAGAGCTAATAATCCCAAGATCAACTCAGATGACTGTTCACTTGCATGCGGACATCTCGTGGACCAATGTCCACATGCACACGTGTGACAAAAGTATGCGATTTGGTAACCCCGCTTTGATTTTGAGAGGGTAATCGCTAGCTTATCCCGTAGCTGTTGAGCTCTGCTGCTGCCAGAAACGTGCACCGCTTCCTGTTAATGTCCCCGAGAACATGAGATGTCTGTGACGTGCTCTTTTGCCGGTGTAGTTGCCATAGTTACCTTTCTCCGGGAGACCCATGGAATGGCAAACAGGTCCTAATTAACCTCTCCACTGTGACATCACAAACATGGCAACCACAGATGGTGGCTGAAAACAAATGCCGAGCAATGCACTGGAGCAGGCTTTTTAAACACTGCTTTGAGAGAGCTGTGACACATCGTATGTTTTATTAATGAACTCGTACTAGCTTTGCTGTAAAAGGCATATGCGTACGTGTGATTTGTGCACATGGGGCATGCATGCAATATTGAAGAACGCTAAGCTGGTTAACCTAAATCATCTGAAGACGACAGGTTCACAATATGCAAATACAAACAAGCACCATCTTAGTGTAATTATGAACGCTAGTTTACTTTGGCATATACTCCTACACACATACACACACACACACACACACACACACACACACATATATGTATATAATGGGTGTTTGTGTGTGAGTGTGTGTGCACCTGGCATGCATGTGTGTATGTGTGTGATCATTTGAAATAAAGAGAGCCAGGGGAAGTGAGGGTATATTGTGCATACTGGCATGGCTACAGCTGTTGTTACAGTAGGGGCAAGGTGAGGCCCAACACTAGCAACCCTGATGCTGTGCCAGTATGCATGATATACAGAGTGCCATATTCCTTTTATAAAGCATTTACTCAGTTAGTTGTACTTTTGACACCTCTTAGTGTATGTTTTTGCATTAATGACCATACTGGAGCATAGGTTTATTTGTTTATTTGCTTATTTATTCACAGGAGGGGGAATCAAAATTAAAACTTGAACCGTTTGGCTTACGCAAATGATTGTGAAATCAGCTTGCTTGTTCTCGCGTTTTTGTTTCGATTTTTTTATTTTATTCACTGAGTGATCCAGTTTGATGTATTAATGCAGAGAGGACTTAGTCCACATGCAGTCTTTTCTTCTATCCTAGCCCATTTCAGGCTGTGGCCAGCCAGGCAGCTCTGGTCAATTACGCCCAGTGTTGTTACAGCTGAGGGTATTGATGTCGGTAAGGAACACTGTCCAGTGATGAGCCGGTCTTACCCTCCGTGCGAAAGACATCATACCAAGATCATAATTATTGATTCCCTTCTCTCGGCTGCTACTTTTAGTTTAACGGTCAGAATTTGATTCCTCTTCGAGGGGGAGAGATATGGATATTGCAATTATGTTGTTTTCTTCTAGAATTAAGTTTTTTTTTTTTATTCAACACAACAATCCTTCACCAGTTTTGAATACCAGTAACTCTTCATTTACCCTCCTCTGATGAATCACATGTGGCAATACAGATAATCTGTGAACCACAACCAGAGGTGTCATAGTGCCACCTAGTGTTAAAATTCAGGAACAACATAGTGGAGAGAGCTCGTCAGTCCGACGTTAGAAAAAAAATTAACTGGCATTTATTTCATTATTTTTCTCATCTCGCAAATGTTTATCTTATGGATGTGCCACGTAGACAGAGTGCCAATGTTATAAAACGCACGGGAACGCTTGGGTTCATAATGAAAGAACTGCAAAACAAGTCTCCAGCTAGACATCAATCTGCTTAATTCTAAAGAAATTCATTTGTTTGGAAAAAGAGACGAGGCTAAACTTATCACGGTATTGACCCAGAGGTGCCTTGTCAAAATGAAACGGACCGATTCGGTACACAAAAGAGTGAAGGCCGGAATTCTGTAACATTGGCGGGGGTTCTCGATAAATAATTAACGCTAGTGCTGATGGATTCGACAATTGGAATGCTACGTAGCTGAGTGAAACATCAGCGGTTAATATATATATAGTCGGGAGGGTAACGTTGTCCAATAGGTGATCTACAGGCTCATTAGAAGGAATGGCGGATAATCTCCTTTGTGGTAGTCGTTCATCCTTATCCACGATTTATAATTCGGTGAATTATTGGTAGTGCTTTGGCGCGCGCTGCTCCATATGTCAAGCTGTCAGGAGCCACTTCGGCCGCCCCCCCCGGTCGGCTGGCTCCATTCATTTTCACCCGTTTAGCAGCGCTGACTTCCAGCGGTATTTATGTCAGACAGCGGACATTCTTCCGCCACCGCCTCCCCCTTTTCAAAATAAAACAGACGGAGATTACATTTGAAATAATTGAGGGAGGCGTCCGTAAAGTAAAATAATGATGAAAATAAAAATACTCCCATTGATGAATAGTGGCCTGTTTGCCGAGCGCGGTCGTTTGGAGAGGCTCACCGTCTGTGGGGAAAGTAGACAGAAACACAGGTCTGGTGGGTTGGGATGGCGGTTTTCTAATAGCGTGTGTATCTCTTATAGGGTGCATATACAAATAACTGCCAAGATAAAGGAAACACTTCAGTAAACGAAGGGTTCTGGTGGCTCTTTCATGGTGTGGGGTGCATTTTGCTGGCATGGTTTAGGTCCACTCAATCCCTTAGAGAGAAAGGTAAACACCAATAAATACAAAGCCATTCCGAGTGATCATCTCCATCCTATGGTGAAGCATTTCTATCCTGATGAGACTGGTCTCTTGCAGGATGGCAATGCCCCATCCACAGGGCACGGGTGGCCAGTGAACCGTTTAATGAGCATGAATACGATCTAAATCATATCCATGGCCGTCTCAGTCACCAGATCTCAACCCAATCGAACATTTATTGGTGATTCCAACACCCTATAAAGACACTTTTGTTGGTGTTTCCTTTATTTTTCGCAATTACCAAAAGCATGTCTGTAACTCTAGACCAGGGATAAGTTGTGGGGCATGGCCTGTCTCCCTTACCATTTGGGGACAGAGGAGCCCCCTCCCATCATTAATACACTGTATTGAGGTTGGGAGGGGCATACCAGCTCACTACCACCTGTGTGAAACAGTGAACCAATCATTTCTGACTTGTTTTCTGATCACTGGGATCCTGGCAGAGAAAGTGGCCCTGTGAGTGACAGGGGCATCAGCGACACTTCTAAGAAGGTCTTATCAAGCGACACATTAGCCTCCTGTCATCCAACTGCACCGGTGGCCAAAATTCTAACAGGCTCGCAGTGTGCTGTTGTTTGTGGAGTCCGCTGTCTGGTGTTCCAGGGACTCCTGGGCAACGTGTGGTCTGGTGTTGCAGAGTGAGGATCTGAGGTCGGAGGCTGGCTGCTACAGAGACGGAGACAGCAGACAGGAGACAGACACTGGCCGTCCGTACTAGACTTAACCTCATTTGCGCCACAGGTCACAATAGTTTTTTCTATCTGTGTGCACAGAGATAGACTTTCTTGGGAAGACATCACTGTCTCCCCCACTAATCCTATATATCTATCTATCTCTCTCTATATATATATATATATATATATACACTCAGTGGCCACTTTATTAGGTACACCTTTCTAGTACTGGGTAGGACCCCCCTTTGCCCCCAGAACAGCCTGAATTCTTCATGGCATGGATTCAACAAGGTGCTGGAAACATTCCTCAGAGATTCTGGTCCATGTTGACATGACAGCATCACGCAGTTGCTGTAGATTTGTCGGCTGCACATTCATGTTGCGAATCTCCCGTTCCACCACATCCCAAAGGTGGGCTGTTGGAGTGAGATCTGGTGAGATCTGGGCAGGTCTACAGGTGTACCTAATAAAGTGGCCACTGGGTGTGTATATATATAGCATTGTAAATGTGGGAGTGAGTGATTGAGGTACGTCTGGGTAATCCAAGATGTGCCTTCAGGAGACAAAGCCTGTTCACTTCCCCTTGACGGGAAAGAGAGGATACATCTCCTTATCCATTCATCTCGCGTGACACGACACGAAGCACCCGTTTACTGTGGTGCTGTGGTGCTGGAATTGCTGTTTTCACTGCTCAAACTGGCAGCAGGACGGGCCATTTGATTGTAAAGCCTGCTTGTTTGAACGGCGCGGTGGGCCGTCTCCTCCGTTATAAACTCTGCTGAGCGTGCGGTAAGACGAGGCCCACATATCCCGTTTTTTCCCCCTTGGTGAAGCGAACACTGCTCGAGCCTGGTTATGACCGCTTTCTGTTTCTGGCCCAGTCTGACGCTGTCTCCGCTCAGCGATTCGGTTACCATGGAGAACAGCACTCTGCGGGCGCGGAGTGCGATCGGGGATGTGACACGTAAGGAATGACATAACACGCTCTGGAGCTCGTGTCCACGGACGAGCAGCACGCTTCCTGTCTGTGCACATAAACCCATGCGCATGAACCTGCCCACACTCACACTCACACACACACACACACACTCACACGCACATATGCCCACACACACTCACGCATATACGCTCACACACGCTCATGCACACGCACTCACAAATGCCCACACACACTCACACACACACACACTCACGCATATGAGCTCATGCACACGCACTCATGCACGTACACGCACCCACACTGCACAAAACACACTCCTCCCCTCACACACACACACGTGCGATCAGTGTTTTACAGGAGAGATTCAAAGCGAATACAAGCGTCTCAATGGGACAGATGCTCTCGCCGGCGCGCTAATGAATGGAGTCCACTCTTAAAGTAGGCATGCCGCAGTGCCCGGGCGGTGACGTGAACTGGAGGTGACAACGCACTGAGTCACCGCTCTGCTCAGAGTGCTGCCTCTGCGTTTGGGGTGCCTTCGCAGTCGTCGGGCGGAGATATGATTTACAGCTGGCGGCGGGCGCACAAGCTCCCCGCGTCCACGTCGAGGGCCCCGCCTCTCGCAGCGCTCGCCAGGGTCGGGCGGCTCTGCCGTTCTCTCCAGGAATTCCAGCGCAAACATTCCAGGCCTGCGTCATTGTTTCCCCTCAAAGTTCGCACGGCGCTTTTTAGTGCCATGCATTTTTGGCCGTGTGTGAAGCGTTTTGTTTCTCCACCGCCTTTAACCCGGAGAGGCCTTTAAAGCATGTTACGTAGGCTACATAGGCATGCCTTTGGAAAATGTGTTTTGATTTTAATAGCATAGGCGTAATGAGCGAGAGGGGGAGGTGGAGGGGAGGGACATGCCCCCCCAATAACTTGTAGATATAAAACATTCCCTTTCTATATGTCAACCTCAATATTTAATGTGCTTACGCCCCTTGCTTAATTAGTTCGTCCTAGTTTTGTATTCGACTGTAGATAGCGTTGTGCTAGTTTAGAAAAATGACTGTATCCCCTTGCGTGCGTGCTGTTGGAATGCGATCTCATTCAAGGATGGATTATTGGATTATTTTAGCCCTCCTAGACCGCACCAAACGTTAGACAGTACTCCAAAAACAGGTGGGCAGTTTTTCCCTGCCGTACCAATGAGAATCTGGGGCCATCATAATCGCATCTTTCCCCACTGTTCCTTTTACAAATTGATTTTGATTCAATCCAATCCTTTATCTCCATAGTGGGGCTGAACGTGAACCTCATTTTAATGAATGAGTCCCCCCCCCCCCCCCCTCCCCTCCCACTGATTGATGCTCGCTGAGTGAATGAACACTCCTGTGGCGTGTTTTTGTGTCATCGATAATTACCAGATTGTTGTTTGGGACTCCTCGGGGGAGGAAGCAGCATTGTCGCGGTGTTTTTTCTCTCTCTCCCGCGCGCTGGGCCTGATGTATTAAATAATGGCGAGGATTTGGGATTAGTTCCTAATCCATCCGGGGAGTGTTTCACTGGGTGCCTGACAGCTGTGGATTGTGCAGCTGATTTACTTTGGATTAGTCTGGACCGGCGCCAAGTATATTCAATCAGGGCGCGATGCGTGTTTGTCGTCCAGCGGGTTCGCGCTTCCATCACTTGGAACAGCGGACTACGGTGAAGGCTCCTCCATCGCCGGCGTCGCTCGGGACGGGGTGGAAAGGTTTTTACGACGACCAGAGCCCCGTCACTTTCCGCCTTTTCGGTGTTCGCTTTTGTTAGCACCGAACGGGAACGGCTATATTTGATAGAAAAGACAGCAGTGGGCCCCGTGGGGGAATTCAAATCGCCGTGAAGATGGCGATATGTGAGTATGGCCATTATAATCTTTCCAGTAATATTATTATTATAGGCCTAGTTATTTTTGTACTGTATTAATGACAACTTTACACAACACACTGGAGTTTTGAAAGCATGCAAGAGAACATCTTATATGACTTGGATTTGTGCTATTATTTTGACCATAGCAGCAGTAGGTAGGTGTCAAATGTTAGGAGACTGTGTCAATGAACAGGTGATCTTGAATGAGAGTCAGAAACAAGCTGTGGTCATTTGTGTTGATTTTAATTTGGTTCCTCTTGGTATCCGTGACCCCGTCTAGATAGCGGTAATTATTGATCATTTATTTTCACGTACCTGCTTTGGAATGTTTTCTGGTTTGCTGTCAAGCCTTTCAGCTGACATGTGACTACACTGTTGGTAGCCTGCTGTAGGCTACAGGGCTTTCATACACTAGCGACTGAGTGACTCCCTGGGTGTGACGTCCGCTCAAAGGTGGTGAAGCCCCACCCACAGTGTCTAGGAAATGACACAAGATCCTTTACATTTATATTTACATTTTTGACATTTAGCAGGTTAGTAGAACATTTTTTTAGACAGTCTTAAACATAGATGCATATTACAAAATGCATTAATGCAAGGCCGAAATTACCATATATATTGGGGGGGACACATCCCCCCCAATATTCAGATATGCTCAAAATGTCCCCCCCAATATATAGCCTAGCTGATATAATAATAAAAAAATGTCCCCCCCAATGTTGACTCCATGGTTACGGCCTTGCATTAATGTAAGCAGTGGCGATGACAATTAGTTAAATGTACAGAGTCAGTGGTAGTGTAGTCTGAAGATGTGGGTTTTGAGTCTCTTGCGGAAGACGGCCAGTGATTCCGCGGTCCTGACCGAGGGAAGAGGCGAGACCGCGAGGGGGGGGTCAGTCAGTTTGCCAGAGGAGGCAGAGCAGAAGGGTCTGGCTGGGTAGGAGGTAGGAGGGAGCAGTTCCTCTAGCGGCTTGATAAGCCAGCACCAGTGATTTAAATTTGATGCGTGCTGTGATAGGGAACCAGTGCAGAGAGGTGAGTAGAGGGGTGACATGCGTGAACTTGGGTTGGTTGAACACTAGACGTGCGGCAGCATTCTGCACCAGTTGCAGTGGCTTTGTGGCCCAGGCCGGTAGACCAGATTTTTACCAGATTTTTACTCATCACACATCCTGCATTTGAATAATAACATAACATAATGGATATAAACCCCCACGGTTCAGCTATGGGGAGCACTTCTGGCACTAGCCATAAATTCACAACATTATATGACCCCACAACGGAATTAAACAGTACTGTGTCATCATTACATTTTACATTTTACATTTTAAGCATTTAGCAGACGCTGTTACCCAGAGCGACTTACAAGATGTGCATAAATACATGATAAGATCAATCATCAATCATGACTGGAATGTGATCCCATATTAAAGAAAAATGCTTGTTATGAAAAGAAGCATTTAATTCTTCCAGCCTCACTTATATTACACATTTGCACAGCTGGATATTTACTGGGGATTCATTTATTCACACAACAGCAGTGCCCTTCAGGGATTCAACCCTGCAACCTACTGGGCCTGTATTCGTAAGAAGAGTAGATGGTCTACTCGTGAAATTCACATAGGCTTCCCCTGTCTATATCCCAACCTTGTCAATTATGAGCTAAAATGCAAAGCTAGATCGGCGCTCCTCCTCTGAGTCACTTCCAGAATACGAGCCCTGGTTACGAGCCTGGGCCCTTACTACCACGCCACACAGCACCCCGAGATTCAGTGCCATTCATAAAGCTGCCCGTTTCACATTTCTATTTTTTTATGTATCATATTTTAACTGGTTGCTAAAAGTAATTTTTTTTTTTTTGATTAGATACCAACTAGGTTCCAGCAACATAGAGTAACTGCTGTAGACCTACTGCTTTAACATGCAAACCACAGACGTTACAGGTGTAATAGATTTGCACAATGTGCCTCGAGCATGAAAGGCTGATCAACAGGGTGCTCTTGCTGCACTCGTGCGAGGAGACGGACGGAGAGAGCGACGCACGTGTGCGACAATTAAACAGAAGACCCTAACTGGCCGGGTGGCTGGCTGGCTGGCTATATTTAGCAGCATTGATGTGGCCTTGCTTGCTCCCCCTCTGCACGTGGCTTTTCATTTTTAATCAAAAGAGATCAGAGGGAGAGCAAAGGGAAGAAAGGAGCAGGAAAGAGATGGAATTTGAGGAAGATATTTTAGGAAACTCTATCATCCACCTCATAAATGAACCATTAATGATTCTATTGGAGCTCTGGAAAGGAGAGAAAAAAAGATCAAGCGCTAAAGATCAGGTGGCGATATAGCCTGGCTGCTGCCTGCCTTCCTGAGCTTCACGGCCCGTCCAGGGACCACATCAGGGTCGTCGGCCTGTCTGCGCTCTTTCTTTGGGGCTGGGT
This sequence comes from Aldrovandia affinis, assembly GCA_029706075.1. Classification (NCBI taxonomy): domain Eukaryota; kingdom Metazoa; phylum Chordata; class Actinopteri; order Notacanthiformes; family Halosauridae; genus Aldrovandia; species Aldrovandia affinis. The sequence goes on from JAINUG010000177.1 coordinate 735,063, forward strand.
GGACCACAGTCTTATCAGACCCAGTGGGCAGAGCCCCTCAAAACAGCACAAGAGTCTCTCACAACGTGCCATGCTCCTGGGTCTGTTTAGGGTCCATCTTGAGGAAAGGGTTTTCAACATCTGAGGAGCACACCTGTGAACTCTTGACGGAGCACACCTGCCAACTGTTGCCGTTTTGCGGGGAGTTTGTATTTTAAACCAATTTCCCCCTCCTCTTATGGTTTTTCCCTGATTTCTCCCATATTTCAACGTAATTACAATTATTATTATCATGAGCAGTGCAACAAATCAATGGCCAAATGCGTTATTGGCAATGCTTTAGAATACGGCAGTTTTACTTAAATAAACAAAAGGACGTATTGTAATCTAATGCTGAACAATTTGTTCTCGCGAAGAAAATCCTGTATTTGCAAGTATCAATGTATCAATGTTGGGAGAGATGCGATGGGCGGTGCACGCCTTTCTTTCGAAGAGTGTGGTACTGGTTGTGCCCCACAGACTGCTCGTTCTCTCAGTCTTTTTCCCAGTGACCTTGCTTTTGGGCCGTGAAGCATTCAGAGGTGTCATCTCGATGTGAGAAGGGCGAAAAGGATCCTGTTTTAACACTGGAGCTCTTCTCTGGCTTCCTGTTTCTGGTCCAGCTGTGTTCTGGGCTGAAGGGTGTGTCTGCTGGGACGTTTCTTATGGCAGTTTGGCTGCAGACCCAGTTCCTATAATCAAATCTATAAACAGAAAGACTGAAGGCACACTTTGACATTTTCTCTTATGATCAGCTAGAGGCCAGGCATTATACTGTATGTATGTATGTATGTGACCATAGAGGGGTATTCAGCTTTTCAGTCCAGTAGGTTAGGTTCAGATTACTTGAATATATTCTTTCAATGCAATGTTTATTGGTTTTTGTTGTAATTTTTTGACAATTGTTTTTCAGTTGTTTTTTCCGGGCAATGTTTAAATAATAATAAAAAAACTCAATGACATTGACCTTTTAAGCAATGTGTAACAGCCACGCCAGACATGATTGTGATTAACTGATTTCGCCCACGTCTGTTTGTCCTTCTCTCCCCCCCCCCCCGCTCCCAGGTAATGTGGGTATGCAACCTCTGCCGTAAGCAGCAGGAGATCCTCACCAAATCGGGAGAATGGTTCTCGGGGCGGGGCGCCAAGCCCCCGGGTCTGGGCGCGGCCCTGAGCGACCCGGCCATGTGCGGTGAGGCGGCGCGGGACCGCAAGGTGCGCTCCAGGTCACAGGTCCCGCTCAGCACAGCCACAGCCACCGACGCCCCGGACTCGGGCCAGCCCGTCACCACCGCCGGGGACCGGAGCAAGGGGCCCGACCCCGGCCAGACCAACATGGCGACCCTCCGCTCCCGCAGCGAGCCGCCACGCGAGAAGTACGCTCCGCTCGACCGCCCGTCCACCGCGACCGTCCCCGTACCTGCCCCCCCGCCCCCCCGCCCTCTGGCGATGACAGATAATCAGCATTGTTATTGAGATGACCCCTGCCCGTGACAGCTGACAGAGTTCAGAGTTCAGTCCTCGCCAGGTTTCACACTGATCCGTGGTTCGAGGGCAGCAGGCGCTATGCCATTTGTGTTGCGCGGTCCACGGAATGAGCGACTGCGGTTTAAACTTGGCCCGGCTCACATAACTGCAAAAGCCAGAAAGGAACAATGTCGGAGGCGCCAGTAAAACACTGATAAACAATGAATTTAAAGCAGAAGCGCAATTTATAATTCCTGTATTTACGTTTTGCAACGTTGCGTTTCAGCTCTAAACTCATTGTTTATCAGTGTTTTACCGGTGTAAAGAAAAGGCCTTTTGTGCTGAGATGCTCTTTCAAAGGGCAATATATGAACCGCAGCTGTTGAATTTTTAAATTCCTTTTGTAAAACGAGTTACGCTGCTCTAGATTAACTGACTCGGAAGCTGTGTTAAAACCTCAAAGGTCCTTAATTCATTGTTGTATTCTGCAGAGCATAACATTACACATTCAGCAAAGCTCTTGTGGTAGAAAGCCTAGCGGATCCACACTTTCATGCCCCCATTGTAAATTTCCTTTAGACTGCTGTTGCATTAACTGAAACTACTATCGGTTGTGAAACTATATGTTTCAGAGTCCTCCTTGTTCCCTGAACCTTTGTTGTATGCACTTTTGTAAGTCGCTCTGGATGAGAGCATCTACTATATGACTAAATATAAATGTAACTTTAGATCATGCACGCTAAGAAGCTGTCCGTTTTGTTTGCCATTCTGACGTGGCTGTCCCCTCCCCCTGCTCCTCCAGGAAAAGGCCTTTGTCGGTCCCGGAGCAGAACGGGAAATCCGGGGTTCGGGGGGAGCGTCGGCGGGGTCTGGGCAAGCTGCAGTCCCAGGCCTCGGAGGAGCCGGGGGAGCGGCGGGAGAGCCGGCGCCTGGAGAAGGGGCGGTCCCAGGACTACCCCGGCGCGGTGGAGGAGGGGCGGAGGCGGGAGGAGGAGGAGCGCCAGCGGCGGGAGGAGGAGTTCCAGACGCGCTACCGCAGCGACCCCAACCTGGCGCGGTACCCGGTGAAGCCGCAGCCCGACGAGCAGGAGATGCGCATCCACGCCAAGGTGTCCAAGGCCCGGCACGAGCGCCGGCACAGCGACGTGGCCATCAACGAGGTGGGCCTGGCCCCCGGGGAGGGGGGCGGCGGTGGTGGCGGCGGTGGGGGGGGGCTGCGGGGACGTGCCCGAGAACCGGCTGGGGAGGCAGAGGGGCGAGGCGGAGCGCAAGGCTCCCGTGGAGAACCACCGCTCCTACTCCATGGACAGGACCACGGGGGGCGGCGGCGGGGGCGGTGGGGTGCAGGGCCCCCGCTCAAACAGAACCACGTCGGCCCCCAGCCTCTGGGCCCCCGGGCGGGGCCGGCCATCCCCGCGGGGCCCCTGCCGGACCTCAGGGAGCCCCAGGACTGGGGCAGGGGCCACCTGGACCCCAGCTCCGCCGCCCTGCTGCGGAAGGCCAAGCGCGAGAAGATGGAGAGCATGCTGCGGAACGACTCGCTCAGCTCCGACCAATCCGAGTCCCTGCGCCCACCGCCGCCCCGCCCCTACAAGACCAAGCGCGGCGGCCTCAACAAGAGGCAGATGTCGGTCAGCAGCTCGGAGGAGGAGGGCGGCTCCACGCCCGAGTACACCAGCTGCGAGGACGTGGACATGGAGAGCGTTAGCGAGAAAGGTGAGCGCTTCTCTTTTCTCCTCACAGGGCCTCCGATCCGCTGGTCTCCTAAACCGTGATATACAGTTCAGCCCGTAATGAAACTGCCCAATCTAATGGAGTTTCAGGCGCAATTTTGTGTGCAAAACTGTTTAAGGAGTGTTACTCTTTTCTCATCATTTTAAATGCATTTCAATGTCAAGCTGAAGTTTTCCACAATGTGTGAATTATTCATTTGTTTTAATGTAAAGTTAAGGAATGAGATCTTCATTTACATGAGTTATGGCTCTTATTTCTTGACAAAAACATCAGAGGATCTGGAGGAATATTTATTTGAGCCTTGTTAATTTACAAACTTTGCTATGACTTGACTGTAATGACAATGAACGAGAGGGCAGAAAAACACCAGACTGCACTCTTGCCCTTGAATTCCAGAGACTGATCTCTGGCCAAATGAGCCAATGGGAGGGGAGTAAAGCCGTCTTCGTGGTTGTCAAGAGTTACTCAGCGCAGACTTAAAAAGGAAGTGTATCGGCCCATGAGGGAGACGAAGTGTAAATACCAGACTAGGGTAGCCCAGATCTTGGCCCGACAGAACACTTCATCACTGTCGCTATTAATGCAAAGTCACTGATCCGTGGAATATCGTCCAATCACAGTTCATATCTGCAGGTAAGGGAGCTCATCTTTCATTAATTGCTTTGAAAACTGTGACAAAACAAATTATAGTGCTTTTTAAACTTTCACTCATCTCGCTGCTGAACTGTTCTGTAATTTGTCGAATTCAGCATACGCTTTTCATGAGGAAAGCCTCTGCTTCACTGTGTCTGTGTGGCTCAGTAGGTAGAGCATGGCGTTGACAACGCTTAGGTTGTGGGTTCGATTCCCACTGGGACCGCATACACTGAAGAATGTATGCATTCACTACTTTAAGTCGCTTTGGATAAAAGCGTCTGCTAAATGGCATATGTATGTATATGTGTGTGTCTGGATGCACTGGGGGAGTTGTGTGGCATGTTAAACCTTTTCGCCGGAGTCGTTGAGCGTAATCTGCGACGCTTCCCTAGGCCGTGACGGCGGCCGCAGCAGTACTGACACTGTCCCTGTGGCCGCTGGCTCTCCTCACCTCCTCATCTGTAGGCCTATAAGCATTATTTCTTCCTCTGTGGTATACGCTGAGTGAGAGATCCACATTTCAGGGTCCTTGCCAGTGTGATTATCCTTGTCGCTGTCTCTGGTTCTCGTGTGGATGCTGCTGGGTGTGGCTGTGACGGTGCTAACACCGTGGGGCCTGTCACATACAGTAGTCGAGTCCAGGTCTTAGCTCAGCTCCAGTGAGCGTGATGGCAGTTCCAGGAGCAGTATGCCTTTCCGCCCTGCTCATTTCAAAGCGTGGCCGTGTCCCCGTAGACGGCCACCCCACGCACAGGTGGAGGTTTGAGATTTTGAGATTAAAGCACGTCTCCGTGCGATCAGAATGACCCTTGTTGCACGTAGGCTATGATTTCTGCTGATTATCTTCCCAGAGCCCTGCTGGCACCAAAGGGTTTGAGTCACTCGTCTAAAGGAGCAGACAGAAAATGCGTGGGATCTCTCACTGTGCAACTCAGTACTCCCAAATCCTCCGTACTTATTCAGTCTACAGCACAAATCCTGTCTGCTTGCTGGAATGCACTTTTTTGGTGGGGGGGAAGTTCCTTTTTTAGGGCATCAGATTTGAGAATTGGGTCAGTGAGTGGGCACCGTGACACTGCCGGACTTACCAGCAGTGATCTGCTTGCGACGGGCACAGTGTGTTCATTTTTGGATAAAATACGAAAGCTCCGCAATTCGCTTTCGAGTAAGCCATCGAAGCCTTAGCAGCAGTTGCGACTTTATTTTATTTTATTTTCTTCCCCCGGATGCACTTGGCTTGACTCCTAAATTCTGATCCATACTTTTAAAAAGTAGATGAAACCTCTGGTTGCATCGTGGAAACCGACCGGATGAGAGCGAGGAGCGTGTGGCCGGCTGGAGAGTGCAGGGTCCAGTCCTCAGTCAGGGTTCCTTATTTGGTGCAGCGCGCGAGGCGAGAGCTTCTGTTTTTACGTCACTGTAGGGGGGAGGAGAGCGTGGGGGGTCTACGCACTGCAGCATACGTCAGGCTCACCGACAGCTTTACCGACGCAATCAAGTAGGTCAAATTAGATTGTAAAGGCTTTATTGCGTGTAGTATAATATCTTGTTGGAGGTTAGACACTTCTAAGTGGCCCATCCTTCCAGCTTTATTGGGGAGAACACACTGGAGCAGAGCTAAGACAGGGCCGGGATGAAAAGCAGTGGATTTGCAGCACAAGGCATGCTATACGAGAACCTTCCCTCGCTCCCCCCACCCCAAGAACGAAGATTGCAAAGTTCATAGTTTTCAGCCGAAGCACTTAATATCCGCAGAATCTATTTAAAAACCTATCGATTGGAGGACGGGTGGAAAGCATTGTTCCGGTCTGTGTCCGGCCTTTTTCGTTTCCTCTTGAAGAATACCTCACGGGAAACGCGCTAACCGCAGAGGTCTGGGGCCATAGCGTCAGTGTTTTTGTTTAGGGATCGGCTGTTTTAGTGACGCGCGCAAGCGGGATGAGTCGGCCGAGCCGGCAGGGAGCCATGGCACCGTCACACACTGCATTAACCTCCATCTGAGGTGACGACTTTATTCCCAGCGTTTCCGATGCAAGCCCTCCGCCTCCGCCTCCCCCTCCCCCTCCCGCCACATGCTCAGAAAGTTAATCGCGCTCGAGCTCGAGGCTGCCGGACAGCCTACGTCAGGAGAGACGCGTTGGATGCTGGTGACGCAGAGATCTCCCGTCGTCTGCTGATGACAATGCTAATGATTGCCAGCATTGTAATATATCCACTATAACCAAATGCAATAAAACCAAAAAATTATTAAAGGAATGGCAAAAGCTGTAATTCGTTTTTGTTTAATTCGTATTTAATTGTATGTCCCTTCATTGTTTTGGAACACCTTGAAAAATCAAGGCTTTTTCAAATGTGATTCATACATACGCATGTCAGATTTCACTTTCACCCCAAATAACAACTGAATCTGAAGTCCTGTGATGAGGGTTCTGTTCTCTGTAGAGACTCCATCCAGACTGCGCCTAAATAAGGTTGTGAGTTTTCTGCCCTTTCTACTGCAATCAAGTCCACATAGTAGGTTATAAAATAAAGAGAATTGTTGAGATGTTGCAAACGGCCTGACCCAAACTAGTGCTTGTAACTCAAGTGACTATGTGTACATTAGGGTTGCCATCTGTTCCGCATTAGCTGGGACGTCCCGTTTTTGGGCCAAATTTAGGTCGTCCCGTACGGGACGTTCCTTGTCCCATATAACAAAATACCAGCCAGACATCAAAATAGAATCCCATCATATTGTAACGGTGTAAATAAGTTCAGTAGTAATGAATGTTATCTTAGCCACATCGTATGCTAAGTAAGCTTGGGGACTGCCATTGTTATTGTAAATCGATCATGGAAAAGCAAACTTTCCTGAGTCTTCCTTCAGCAGTCGCTGTTACACTATACAGTTTACATCCATACACACTTTGCCCCGTGTGCCCCGCCTTCTGTCCCATATTTGGATGATAGAAAGTTGGCAACCTTAGAGTACATGTATGCATGAATCTCCCCCAAAAAAACCCTTCCCTCAAATAAACAGAACAAATCTAACCCGGACACAGTCACCCAGGTCATAGGAGAAAGGACAAGAGCTCTGGATAAGAGCGTCTGCTAAATGCCTAAAATGTAAATGTAAAATGTGACACGACTCAGTTCCATGCAGGTCTTGGACATGCAGGCTCTGTGGGCCGTTACCCAGGTGTTGGGACTTCCAGCTGGGCAAGACTCAGTCCTCCTGGACTTGGGCCCTAAGACATGGTTACGAGCAGGAGCTGCAGCACAGTTCATCCTCGGCTATTACAACTAGAAGCAGTTCACTAGTTTGGCTGCTTGCGTATCTGAAGACCGCGTGGTAGAGGTGGGAATGAAAGCGTAGTGGGTTTGGCTTGGATATCGCTTCGGGAAGGCCAAGCCCTGGTTGTGGTTTATGAATGAATGAAGGCAGGTGTGAGGGGCGGGGTTGTGAATTGGTTGTGTCATCTGATTACACACAGCCCTGAAATTAACTTTAAATATCGAAAGTCATTGGTGACACCTCTTTGTATGTTTATTTGTGTGAGCAGGAAGTGTGGCTGGCTACTAGCGCAGTAGCTGTTGGGCAGTGGACAACTGCAGAGTAGACAACAAGTGAACAGTGTAACTACTTCAAACAGTGTTGTCATGTGCTGTCAATGTTGCCATGGCTATAGATCTTGCATTCATTGGTTCTGACACAGACACACAATGTTTCATATTAGTTTATGGACCGAAGAGAGGACAGTCAACATAAATTAGAGAGGAATAAATGCAACAAACATGTTTTTGGAACCAAGCAAATGTTGCTGATTTGGTATGAACAGAAAAACAAAGCAGTGCTGCTGGATAACATTTTAATTATGAAGTGCAAGTACAAATGCTTGATCAGTGACAACATACCAGGAAAAATGTAATCATCCAATATATCAATTCAGAATCCATCTCTTTCAATTACCAAAATCATTGAGACAAACCAATTCAAAATACTTATTAACTTTCAAACCCTCAAATCATATGTGATTCATATTTGAAGAATGCACAGAGAAATGGCATAGAAAGTACATCATCCTTACTTACATAATAAAGTACTTAGATTTATTTTTAAAATGCTTATCAGTGCATCTTCCTGTTGCTGGTGAGTGTGTACACCAGTATGGCTGTTATCAGCGAATGCGGATCTATAATGAAATGTGGCCGTATTAAACGTTTCCTACGTCATGGAAAACCTCGTGTTTTAGCCTGGCGGGTGTGACATCATAACCGGGCACATCTGGTGAACAGCGGCACCTTGACGCAGGTCAGAGAGCTCAGCAGGCGTCAGTGTGTGTTTGGTGTTCAAGGCTGTCTGGCAACCCCCCCCTACCCCACCACCCAAAACCCACAGGACCCCAGTGGAGCATTGTGAGCCCGCTGACTCGTCAGTTGCAGGAAGGGGAGTTTTAAGGAAGCCACGCCCGGATGGTGGAATCAGGTTCACTCTAACGTGCACTGTGCGGAACCTCCCTCTAGCGTACAGGGAGCGGGGGGGAAAGCTTTGCGCTGCGCACACACGTGTCCCAGCCTTCTTACAGTCCCTGCTCCTGGGTGTTCGCTGTGGCTCAGCTGCTGTCTCTTCTTTCCAGGTGACTGGGACTGCTATCCTCTGGACCCGGCCGTGTGGCACGTAAGTGTCAAAGAGTCACCCCCTCCTTCACACACCTGACCCCTAAAAGGCCGGGGCACATGACACACCTGTCTGCCACATCTGCACACCTCACCACCCCGCATGTAGAGCTCTCTCAGGAACAGGGCGTCACCGGTGTGGCAAAGCGCCGAGTGAACGGCCATAGATTTCCACTTCAAAGATGACAATACTTACGGTCGTGTATTGTGTGCGGATCTTGCAGAGAATGTAATGATAGCGGATGGCCAGATGTGAAAAAGATCATGATAAGTTATTGCGTGAACACACTCTGGCTCTTCCCTGTTTGAAGTCTCCTGGTCACCTGCTGTTCCCACTGTACGTTAGTGGGATTGGTTTGCCCTCTGGAGTGAGTCTGGGGTTCTGCCGCTCTCACACTGTGCTAACCACATCAGAGAGAGCCTGACACAGATGATCACAACCAAAGGGCCCACATTATTTATCAGGTGTGCATACCTGTGTGATGCAATGGCGTGGCAAGCAGTGTGTGTGTGTGTGTGTGTGGAGAGAGATAGATGGGAGGTGGGTTGTGGAGGGTGTGTGTGTGTGTGTGTGTAGAGAGATAGATGGGAGGTGGGTTGAGGAGGGTGTGTGTGTGTATGTATGTGTGTGTGTGGGGGTGTAGAGAGATAGATGGGAGGTGTGTGTGTGTGGGTGTAGAGAGATAGATGGGAGGTGGGTTGAGGAGGGTGTGTGTGTGTGTGTGTAGAGAGATAGATGGGAGGTGGGTTGAGGAGGGTGTGTGTGTGTGTGTAGAGAGATAGATGGGAGGTGGGTTGAAGAGGGTGGTTCCCTTGTCTAAGGGATTGACTCACTGTTCTCTTCAGCATCCTGTTACATGGCAGCCGTCCAAAGAAGGCGATCATTTAATCGGACGAATCACTCTGAGCAAGAGAACAGCGATGCCAAAAGAGGCTGGGGCCTTGCTGGGGCTGAAGGTGAGTGTGTCAATGATGCTGTTATACCACCAATTTCAATGCACTTTCTCTGGCAGGCTTTGCGCTGTAGAGAAATGGCGATGTAGGCTCCTCCAAACAGTTGTTTCAGATCCATTCCTTTTCTGTTTAAATGTTTGACCGGCAGTGACAAAGGCGAAGTATCGTCTCCTCCGAGACGGCACTCGCCAAGCTGTCGACCATAACTCCGGTACTCCAGAGCCACTCCTATATGCAGCGAACTTCCTGTCGGCTTCCCTCCCCCCTCCCAATTGCCACCCCCTAGTGTAACTCCCGGCCAGAGCTGACTCTGGCGTGGCCATTGGAATAAAACCCCAGTCGCAGTGGCCAGCGTCGAACGTTGTAACCACGAGACTACCCGGGAGGCCCCCCGACAGCACCATTTCATGTGTAGTTTCAAGTGTCAATAATTACAAACACATGATTTGTAAAGATTTTACATTCATATCAAAGTTTAATGTGGTCAAGCTTTCAATGGATAAAGTAGCATATGTCACCTTATTGTATCAGGGAAGGTGTCATAAAATTGTCAGAGGACATTACGATTGCATATGAAGGCAATATGTGTTCTTAGATGCTTAGAGAGTTTGTTCCTCAAGGTGTAGTGGCTAATTGATGTGGTTCATGCTGTGATGTGGCATGTCTGGCAGATAGGTGTGATTAAATGTTAAATGAAATCACTCGCAGTGGCTGTGGTTAGGTGACATCACTGAGAGAGCGATGTGGTTAGATGACACCACTGGCGTGTGCTGTGGTGAGATGATGTCACTGTCGTCGGTTTCCAGGGAGATGGTCATTACCCGCACTGTGTGACCGCTTGCTAACAGTGATGTCTGCGTCCTCAGGTGGTTGGGTTAGGGTTAGGGTTGATGGTCATTACCTGGGCCGCGTGACCGCTTGCTAACAGCGATGTCTGCGTCCTCAGGTGGTTGGGTTAGGGTTAGGGTTAGGGTTGATGGTCATTACCTGGGCCGTGTGACTGCTTGCTAACAGCGGTGTCTGCATCCTCAGGTGGTTGGGGTTGGGTTAGGGTTGATGGTCATTACCTGGGCCGCGTGACCGCTTGCTAACAGCGATGTCTGCGTCCTCAGGTGGTTGGGTTAGGGTTAGGGTTAGGGTTGATGGTCATTACCTGGGCCATGTGACCGCTTGCTAACAGCGGTGTCTGCGTCCTCAGGTGGTTGGGTTAGGGTTAGGGTTGATGGTCCTCAGGTGGTTGGGTTAGGGTTAGGGTTAGGGTTGATGGTCATTACCTGGGCCATGTGACCGCTTGCTAACAGCGATGTCTGCGTCCTCAGGTGGTTGGGTTAGGGTTGATGGTCATTACCTGGGCCACGTGACCGCTTGCTAACAGCGATGTCTGCATCCTCAGGTGGTTGGCGGGAAGATGACGGAGACGGGGCGACTCGGGGCCTTCATCACCAAAGTCAAGAAAGGAAGCCTCGCCGATGTTGTGGGCCATTTACGGGCAGGTGGGAATTCTGGGGAAACTATGGATGTTTGCCTCTGTGTGGCGTACACTCTTTTCCCCATGGGCGTCCTCAGACGCATCTTTGGTGGCACCGCTTTATAATGCATGTGAATGAAAACGCGACGATTTCTGCGCCCTGAAAGGTGAAGTGTTGTTGTTTTTTTAATAGCTTGTTTCTCGTCTGACTGGCCCCTTGTTTCCAGGTGATGAGGTTCTGCAATGGAATGGGAAGCCGTTGCCTGGAGCAACGAAAAAGGAAGTTTACAACATCATTTTGGAATCTAAATCAGAACCTCAAGTGGAAATAGTTGTCTCAAGGCCTATTGGGTAAGTCCTAAATGAATGTGTCTTGTATCAGGTCATGCATCTATTGTTTCTGTGATGGAAAAAAATATTATTTTGTGAATAGGGCTTTGAGCCAGTGATTAGCATGGATGATTTTGTCTAGAGATGAGCTGTTAAGGTGCTCCTGGAGAATTTTTCACCACCTCACCCCCCCAGTCATTAGTATACATGTAATTTCCAAAATAAAGGAAACAGAAAGTGTCTTAGTAGGGTGTTGAGCCACCATGAGCCTCCAGAACAGCTTCAGTGCACCTTGAGATAGATTACACAAGTGTCTGTAACTCTATTGGACCAGAATTGCTCCAGAATCTCCTATAAGTCTTCAATTGCGTTGAGATCTGGTGAATGAAATGGCCATGGCATACGATTTACATCATTGTCATGCTCATCAAACAATTCAGTGACCACTCATGCCCCGTGGATGGGGCATTGTCATCCTGGAAGAGTCCACTCCCATCAGGATAGAAATGCTTCACTATAGGATGAAGGTGATCATTCAGAATAGCTTTGTATTTATTAGCTTTTACCTTTTCCTCTAAGGGTTTGAGTGGACCTAAACCATGCCAGGAAAATGCACCCCATACCATAACAGAGCCTAAAGTGTTTCCTTTATTTTGTCTGTTTTCTGTAGATTTATGTATTAGTTCAAGCTTGAGATTGTTATTAAAATTCCCTAGAACAATGTGATGTGTTAAAAAAAGAAACCTGGTAAAAGTGTTAATAGTGAGATGTATCAATGTAGATGCTTGGAATGTCCAACCAAAAACTATCCCTGGGTTTTTCTTTCTTCAGAGAAGGACAAGCAGCTGACATTATCGCTCAGTGCATACTCAGTCTATTGCAGAGAGCAAAAGCTAGTTCCCTTCCAGTGGGTCACCCATTGGCTAGGATTAAAATAGACACACCTATTTTCACACTTTGATTAAAAATAATAATAATAATAATAATAATTTTAACTGTATTTCTTTATTTTTGTCCTCATCTCTGATTTGTCTTCCTCCTTCATTTAAAAGATCTATCCACCGCTTTCTTTCCAAAAACTTCTTGAGAAGGGTGTATAAAGCATATCAGTAAGTAACGCACACGTACGGAAGCCTTGGTCCACCCCCCACTGCCTGCCCTCAAGTCAATTCAAAACCTCCCTTCTCATAGCTGAGCAGTCTGCCAACGCAACCATGGCGGGGGAGATTTTCTCATGGCCCCCCCTCCCCCTCATCCTCCCTAACCTGCAGGAATGGTCCCTCTCGATTCCACACCCAGTGTGCGTCCATGTCTGGAGAGTGTGTGTGTGCGTGTGTGCGTGCGTGCGCGCGCGTCTGTCTGCAGTAATAAAAGGAACGTTTCTTTTTGCTGTGAGAACAGACATTTGGCCAAACGGGGGCTGAGTCATTCTTTACTGTCCCCAAGTGATTTACCGTACGTGGAGGTGACCTTACTAATGTATATGACTCATAGCTAGAGGGTAGCGGTGTGGATTCTTTCAAAGTTATGAAAGACTTCGCCCAACTTTTTTTATTGGATTTTAATGCTGTACGTTTATTTTTTGCTACTTTATAGAGATATACCAAGAATTCCAGAAACATCACATCCTCCTTTAGAATCTAGTAAGTCTCTATATTTGTCTTTGTCTTTCACATTGACCAGATTCTCTTTGTCTTGGGAGCATGCCAGCATATGATAACGTCATGCCTGAGTTAATAAAGGGCTTTATGCATGCTCTTCTAATGCTGAAATGCTTGCATCTTTTTGCCCTTTGCTGTTCCTTTGACGTCTTGTATTTACACCGTGACGAAAGCATTCTTGTCCTCTCCACCCCGAGCAGGTTCAAGTTCCTTCGAATCCCAGAAGATGGAACGTCCCTCCATATCCGTCATGTCCCCCACAAGTCCCGGGACTCTCCGTGACATCCCACAACTACTCCCAGGGCAGCTCTCTGTGAGTACACAAAATAAAAGATATTCTTACTCTGATACTGAAGCTTTCTGTGAGTACACACTGATATTTGTTCTGAAGCTTTCTGTGAGTACACACTGATATTTTTTCTGAAGCTTTCTGTGAGTACACACTGATATTCTTACTGAAGCTTTCTGAGTACACACTGATATCCTTACTCCGATACTGAAGCTCTCTGTGAGTACACACTGATATCCTTACTGAAGCTCTATGTGAGTACATACACTGACTCAGTGGACCTAGTCCCATATTGAAGGCCTCTGTGACTCAGTAACTCACAAATTCTATCAGCAGAAACACTCGTCTGTATTTCTCACGGTAAAATTAATCTTTAAACTTAGAAACTTAATGCATATTTGGTTATGTCCTTACTCTTGTATCTTAGTTAGAAAGCTAACGTAAAGCGCATGTTTTACAGGTGAAACTGTGGTATGATAAAGTTGGCCATCAGCTCATTGTCAACGTGCTCCAAGCCATAGACCTGCCTGCCCGGCTGGACGGGCGGCCCAGGAACCCGTACGTCAAGATGTACTTCCTCCCCGACAGGAGGTACGCTGCGTTTCTCAAACTTATCGAATATGACTTTCCCTGCTTTGTATTTTGTACTATGTAAATGCATCTGTCTTTGGAAGTTTGTGTTTGTTCATTTGGTGTATTTCATCAGGGTGTATTTCCAATGGTTGTTGATGGGTAAAAAGTAGATATTTCTCTAACTGGATGTCTTTTTACAAGAGAGAGTCTGGTTCTATGCGTGGGTGTGGGTGTACCTGTGTGACTACATAGACAAAGGTGCTAATCTGTACCCAAGGTGTTAAATCAACTCTAACACAGTTGAGTCCTGTATGAGTCCTGGAGATAAAAAGTCTACTCTATCAGAGTTGATTTAACACTGAGCATGTGGATATCTCTATGACTGGCTGTGTTTATATTTGGGTATGTCTTTGGAAGGTTGGCTCTACTATTATAGCGTCCCTGTCGAAGGGGTGTGTCTGTACAATAAAGGATCCCATTAAGGTGTACCCCTGACCATGTGGGTCTTCAAAAGGGCAAGCCTGTGATAGGTTGTGTCTGGAATGGGGGGGGGTTGTCCCTCTGTCAGTAACCGGATCAGTGCATGTGCTTCTCACAGCGACAAAAGCAAACGAAGGACCAAAACAGTGAAGAAGAGCGCCGAGCCCAAATGGAACCAGACCTTCCTGTACTCTCACGTGCACCGCAGGGACTTCAGGGAACGCATGCTGGAGATCACGGTGTGGGACCAGCCCCGCGTGCAGGAGGAGGAGAGCGAGTTTCTGGGGGAGGTACCGTACTCAGTCAATCAAAATATATTTTTATAGCGCATTTCGCATAGCATTTGTCACAGTATGGTTTACAGCAGACCCAGCAGGGCCTAACTGTGACAGTATCCTGCATAGTAGGCACTGTGTTGCTCTGACTGTATCCTGTTCAAAAGCGACCGTGTGACTGTATCCTGTTCCACGGGGGACTGTGTGACTGTATTTTGTACAGTAGGGACTGTGTGACTGTATTTTATATCCTCTTCAATAGTAACTGTATCCTTCACAACTGGGACTGTGTGGCTCTGACTGTATCCTGTTCAATAGGCACTGTATCACTGCATCCTTCACAGTAGGGACTGTTACTGTATCCTGTTCCTGTGACTGAGCCCTGTGGAACTGTGACTGTGTGCGACTGGTTAATGTGTCTCCCGTTGCTCCGCGGGACTGTGACTGAGCCCTGCGGGACTGTGACTGAGCCCTGCGGGACTGTGACTGAGCCCTGCGGGACTGAGCCCTGCGGGACTGTGACTGAGCCCTGCGGGACTGTGACCACGCGTGTGTGACAGCATCCCGGCCGCCCCCTTCCCCGCACAGATCCTGATCGAGCTGGAGACGGCGCTGCTGGACGACACCCCGCACTGGTACAAGCTCCAGACCCACGACATATCCTCTCTACCTCTGCCCCAGCCCTCGCCCTACCTGCCCCGGCGACACGGCCACGGGGACAGCCCCAGCAAGAAGCTGCAGAGTAAGTGCGAGCGAAGACCACCCGCGGCCGATCATCCATGACCGCTGCGGTATTCACACTGTGTGTTCATTCAGTGCCAGAATCGGCATCTAAATGATACCTGGACTGGGCCCATAGGGGTGGCACGTGAGTACTGGTGTTGCACATGGGTTCTGTCATTTCCTCTGTCTATGAACACCTGCAATAGCCACTGTGTTCTACATCGGACTGTTTGTTAATCTACAATGTGTTACATTATGTATTTGCATGTGTGGGTGAATATGTTTATGCTCAATGGCATATATTTTTGTTTACTTTTGTTGTATTTTTGTTCACTTGAGAGAGCGTGCACAGTTAAGAGAATAGCTCATGTGGTTCATGTGGTGATGGTATGGTTTTAAGTTTTCTCTTTTAATCTTAATCATTTTCTCTACACAGATATGTAACATAATATTTAAATGTTAATCTTAGTTTTTTTCATTTTCTCTGATGTGGAAATTACTGTTTGATTTGTATGGTGACAGTGAGTGCCATTGGCTATAATGAAATACACATTTGAAACCCTGTTAGTATTATACATAAGTGTGGAAGCCTTGTGCGGGAGTGTTACTTATTGCTCCATAACTGAGCTTAGGTGATTAGCAACAGCTCTCTACCCTGGCAAAGCCCCCTTCACTGCTATAGGGCCCTGTAGAATGTGCTAGTGTCATGAAGTTTCACGAAGGGGGGTTGGGGGGAGATATCAACTGGAAAATACTTATTACACCCATTACCTAGACTATTTTAACACTGTACATGGATTTAATGTTGGAGAATTGCCCCTTGGCTTTGAGGAGTGTCAGTATGACATATGTGAATGGGTCTTTACTGGCACACTAGTGACAAAATTAGGGATATGGTTAAAAAAAAATTAAAAATGTAAGAAAAGTTACACATTTATTTGTATATTTTATTAAAGTACAGGGACCATCTTTAAAATGATGGGTCATTCATTGAATTCAGCCATTCAACATGTTTACAATGGGTTAGCCAATGGGGACAGCCAACATCAACATTACTTGTGCCTTATTTCCAGAGCTGGTCATATATGATTTGAGTGTATTTATGTATGTATTGATGGGGGGGGCGTATATGTACCCACCTTGTGATCAAAATTTCTCAGTGCTGCTGCTGTGACGCGTGTGTGTGTGCGTGTGTGTGTGTATGCTCATGTGTGTATATATGCGTGTGTGCAAAGTTTCCGATGGATCCTCTCAACCCTGCTGCTGTGTGTGTCTGTCCACCACTGTGCAGGGTCTCACCGCATCTCTGATACAGATTACGATGCTCATATTGCGGTAGTGTCGGCAGGTGGGTGGGCGAGGAGGGGGCATGGTTACGTGGTATCACACTGTGCTTGGTAGGCCTCCGGCACAGGGCGAGAGAGGGGACCGCCGGGCTCCTGGAGAAAATGCGGCCCAAACACCCAGAACCCGGAAACGAGGGCTGCGACAGTCAAATTTTACCGCCATGCGCCATTTTGATTCTTAGTGCCCCCCACAGTTGTTCTGGTTGTTCGCTTTGAGCCCTCTTCCCAGGACGCACCTCTGCGCAGAGTGAGCAAACCGAAAGCCACTGAACATTTGAATGACATCACGGCGAGTAAGAGCCGATGGGCACGCCGTAAAACCTGACCCTCGCAGCCCGGGTCGCTGGGTGAAACAAACGCACAGGGTCAAATTGAACCCGGTCGAGGGGCAGAGCGAATCCTGACATCCTGACGTCCACCGTGCGGTCGACCGCAAAGTGGACCGCAAAACGACCGTGCCACAGCTGGAAGCCTCCAGAGCCTCTCTCCCCTCCTGCTGGACTGTAGAATCAGCCCACTGAGAAACGCACCCCGTCACCTCTGCATGGTGTCCCCCAGGGGGCGTCACACTCGCCCTCGACCACTAATCTCTTTTTTGTTTCTTTGCATGCCCGCAGTAGATGAAAAAAGAAATGCACAAAAGGATACTTTGCATTTATTTGAAAGGAAATAAATAAAGAAATACTTTGGACTTTGCTGAGCTTTGAAGGAGAGTGTGCTGCTCTCGCTTTCCGTTTGCCTGGTCTCTCCGAGCCTTAAGAAAAAGACCAGGGTCCATATGTACAAAGATTGTAAGAGTAAGAGTGCTGATCTAGGATCAGAATTCCCCTGTCCACCTCCTGACCATATCCATTATGAGCTAAAAGGCTAAACTGATCCTAGATCAGCACTCCTACTCTTAGGATCTTTGTACATATGGCCCCCGGTCTCGCTTTCCCTAAAACTCTGCACGCCTCTGCATCTGTACTGTAGTTGGTCGCATAGACAAACTTCTGTCAGAACCAATTCATGTGCAAACAGGTTTTTTTATTTAAATCTGTTATACTCAATGATGATGCTATTTGATTTGTACTATTATGTTCCCAGGTGAATGAATTTGCTCTTAGTTACAGCCTGGCAGAGAATGGGACAGCAAGTTGGCAGAGACGGGAAATAGAACAGTGAAATAAATGAGACGGTAAACTAAACAGTATTGTGTGGAAACGTACTGCATTAAAATGATTTGGGCAAAACTCAAAGCAGAGGGCTACACCTCGTCTTCAAGGATCGCAGTAGTACGAGGTGTTTCAATCTTTGACAAGATTACCGCGGGTATCCTTTAACATCAGCTGTCTTTGGTTTGGCATGACTGGAGTAGTTCATTGAACAGACTGTGATTTAGCAGACTGTGTTTTCAGCATGGCTGCCGTAGTCCCGGACACTCTTCCCTCGATGTGTAGCTGAACCCCGGTACCTCAGCTGAAGCTGCGTCTGAATTCCCAGCTAATGCAAAATATTCTCACAGCCCTTGCGATTATGTCACTGCGACATAATAATGATGATGCTGCCGCAGTGTTACAGGTGCACTGTGTGAATGTTGTGTCTTAGCTGGGTGAGCCGCGCTGCACTTCTCCATGCTGATGAGCCTCCTGTCTCCCTTCTGTGTCTGTTCTGTGTGCGTGTCTCTCTGTGTGTGTGTCTCTGTCTCTCTGTGTGTGTGTGTGTGTGTGTGTGTGTGTGTATGTATGTGTATGTATGTATGTGTATATGTATGTGTGTGTGTGTGTGTGTGTGTGTGTGTGTGTGTGTGTATGTATATATGTATGTTGTTGGGTGTGTGTGTGTATATGTGTGTGTGTATGTATGTATGTATGTATGTATGTGGTTGGGTGTGTGTGTGTGTGTATGTATGTATGTGTGTGTGTGTGTGTGTGTGTGTGTGTGTGTGTGTGTGTGTGTGTGTGTGTGTATATGTATGTGGTTGTGTGTGTGTGTGTGTGTGTGTGTGTGTGTGTGTGTGTGTGTGTGTGTGTGTGTGTGTGTGTGTGTGTGTGTGTGTGTGTGTGTCGGGCGGTGCCCTATGGAGGGAGCAGCTGCAGAGAGAAGCTCTCGGGAGAGGGAGAGGGAGAGGGAGAGGGAGAGGCATGCCACGCTGACAGTGCCCGAGCACCAGAGAGCCGCTCAGCATCGCTCACGCTCCGTCTCCCCCCATCGGGAGGAGCAGGGCAGGGCCCGCTCACGCCCCCCCAACGTGCCCATGCAGAGGTGAGAGCAACTGGCAACGCACACACACACACACACACACACAGGCAGGGGAAAGGGCCCTTCAGAGCATAGACTTACATTAGGAACATTTCCTAACACACTATCACCCAACAATATTACATTACATTACAGGCATTTGGCAGACGCTCTTATCCAGAGCGACGTACAACAAAGTGTTAACCGTAGTCAAGAACAGTTTAGCTGAAAGCCACCCTAGTGGGAAGTACAGTTCCAGGTGCTAGGAGCAACCACATATGACCTATGTATCTGAGCACTTTATTTATTTACACCCTTACCTTATAGCTTAGTGTTTACATGTTATTAATGTTTGGTGTATTTACTAAAGTAGTTCAAAATAAGTGTATCCATGGGGCCAGTGCTCCCCACGCCCATCCCACAGCATAATTCTGATGATTTTACTCAGCCTTTACCATGTAGGCCCACCGGCCCTCAAAGAGGCTGACGGGAGCGCCGCTGCCCCTAACTGCAGATGGCTCTTGTGTTCCCTGACACCTCTTTCTCTCTCTGGCACTCTCTGTTCAGGAGTCTGGATGAGATCCACCAGAACAGGCCGTCCCGCTCCCCCAATCGTTACCATGACTCCCGGGGTCACCAGGAGCACATGTCCCAGGACTCAGACCAAGACTACTCAGAGGACAGGTAACCAGAGCCGGGCGTGGCCAAGAGAACTTACTGGGGACAGTTAACGAGAGACAGGTGCGGTGCAGACAATGTCAATCACCCCTGGGGGCGGGGTCACTGAGGACAGTCCATGATTGGTGGTATCACTGGGAACCAATGAATGTCTGTCAAGGAGCCAAGTGGGAGGGACTTAGTGGGCTCTTGGGTCTTATTTGGGGACAGGTAGAGGGTCTGTCAGGCCTAGTTTGGTCGCTGGGGAGAGGTAGCTAGGCATGCCAATGCATTTTGTGTGATCTCACTGAGTCAATGCAGGTTTTAAAAGCTGTGAACTTTTCTTTGTGTGAGCTCGGACATTATTCAAGATGAGAATATTATCTGGCTCCCTCTGGCTGAAGGTATTCATATTGTTTTAACGGGTTATGCAAGGGTTCCGTTCCTGAAGGCTTTCCGTAAGTCAAATGGAAAATAGGTCAGGGTATACAGTATACTGTATTTAAAAGGGATTTATAAGGACAAGAAATAACAAAAAATAATTGAAATGACCATTTTAATCAATTATGTATTTTCCATCACTTTCAATGACAGTCTGCTCGCCTTTTCCGTAACTAACGTGGTTCTGTGTGGCTCAGTAGGTAGAGCATGGCGTTGGCAACGCTTAGGTTGTGGGTTCAATTCCCACTGGGACCACATATACTGAAAAACAATGTATGCATTCACTACTGTAAGTAGCTTTGGATAAAAGCGTCTGCTAAATGGCATATAAATAGCGCGAACTTGGTGGGCAATTAAATGTAAAAAGTGTTAATTAAAATGTAATTTCCGTGACGTAATATTTTCCTTAAACCGAATGTGAAAATCGTTGCGGAAGCTGAGTGTTGCTGTGCGGGTTGGAGAAATGAACAACAGTAGGCCTTTTTGGAGCATTGATTTAACACAGTGCATAAGAAGGAGTACTTTGTATTTGAAAAAACACACACACAAGGGGTGCAGTCTTATCAGAGCAGAAACAGGAAAGTGTGTGGGGGGGGGTCTGTAGTTTTTCTGGCATCCATGTGATGATACCATGCCTTTGTTGCAACTTGTATAGGGCCAGTATGTTAAGCCTGTGAAATAAGAGAGGTAAATGGTGGTGCTCACTGTTACTGGTGTCTCCAGCCATTTCACCAGGGCTCACCACTAGGAGGAGCTGATGTGGTTTGGGTGTCTGTACTGAAGATATCCAAAAACGCTGCAGTGAAACCGTTCTCTGAATGGACTAATGAGCTAACTGTGTACGATTCAAAGTGAGGGAAGATGGATTAACAGTAGTGTAGCTGTTTTTGTTGATTCTGTACGTTACAGATCAGCAGAGCGATACAGTACAAGGCACTATAGGATTGTGTTTTCTACGTTACTAACAAAATCATTATTATTATTATTATTATTATTGATGTTATATTTCTTGCCATGGCAACTCTCAATATTTTAATTTCTTTCTGTTCTTTGCATTCTTCACATTCTCGCCTGAATGTGCATCGTCTTACGTTGTGTCCTGCTTTTCTGCTTGGTTGTTGATTTCCTCATGTGTCACCCATCACCACGGTAACACAGTGAGGTCCTCATGATGCGCAGAGCAATCCGGGGCGGGAGTGCCGAATGCCTGCACACAAACAGGTAAAGGAAGAGCTCCACACTTTACTGTTGTTATTATTATTATTATTATTATTATTATTATTATTAATGCCATGAAAAAATAACAATCATATTCCTCATCATCACCACCCACCTTTCAAAACGCCATCTCAACTAATTTTTATGGATATGGTCCCAAACAACATTAGTTAACAAATGGATCAATGGCATTATTGACTGAACAGATGATTCCTTCAAATACAGTGTTGGTTAATGTTCTCTTTTAAAATATATTTTCCACTTTCATTTCATTTGGAAGATGTTTTTTAGTTCTTTCAAGGTAAGCCCAAGCTGTCTCCATCCATCTGTTCTACCTTATAGTTTCCTGGTGTCGACGCCTTCACTTCAGTGAGATTTCATATCAAGCCCAACTGAGCCATTTCTCCATCTACCAAAACGCATAACACCAGAGGTTCCGGATAAAACCGCATACGATACAGCGATGAAAGAAAATGCATCGTCTTTGTGTCTTTACACTATCACAGTGCCATTTTACAAATGGCTGCTGGACACTGCCACTAGAAATCACGTTAATGCCGCTGTTCGCCACAGACTCCATTTATTCCACACATATGTGCACAGAATCTTTTAATAAGCAAATGGGTCCTATGCTCGCAATCCTGCTGTAATAATTACATTGCTTTGTGTCCGAGTAATGCTCATTACCGACTCAATTTTAATTACCGATGAAATCAATTAAACGGAGCATCGCGGCGCTCATAAAACCGGCAAGTCGCAGCAGCAACCTCCGGCTTAGCCTTTAATGGGTATTGCGTACGAGCGCAATATTAGGTCAAAATGCATCCAAAGCGCATGTGGGTCAAACGGCTGTCGCCAGGCTCGCCTCCGCCGGAGATGAACGACGGTTCGGAATCAACACGGAGCAGCTCTGTATCACCTGCACGCTTTCACCGTTTCATTTAACGGAGTTATGATTTTTCTGTATTCCCCTTTTTTGCTGCATGCGCGCTCCGTATTAACGTGCAAACCAGGAGCCCAGCTAGACACAGTAAAACGCTTCCGCCCAAGATGCCCTTGTTAGCCAATGGCATTCATAAGGAGATGTACAGGTAAGGGGTCAAAGGTCACAGAGTGACCCACACCCTGCCCCCCTTCCTCCTGACGCACCCTCCGCTTCGCCCCGGCCGCCATTTGCCTGCCCTGTTTATTGTCTCGATGTTTAATTTCCAACTAAACGGTTTACCTGAGAGTGTTGCGACCCCCTCCCTCTGTTGTGCGCTGCATGTGTTGTCCGTACGTGGGTGGAGATATGAGCCTGTGAAACCCGTGCTGCTGTTCCCGTGGCTTCCAGCTCTTAACCTGCGGAGGGGAAGCCTCCCCATGCCCACGATGCTTTTGAACATCCGCCCTCCCGCTCTCCCATCATGCCTTTCAGCTTCCTTTTACACAGCAGCACCCGGCTCCCCATGCCAAATCTGAACGCTCGGATAATCCATAGGCCGGCGTCTCCCATCGTACGCCTCCCATTGCCCATACATGCTACCGTTATCCGGCCTCATCCAGGCCCGCTTCTATCACAATTATGTAACGTGTCACTAATACAACCTTGGCACATGTGCGCGATGCATGACTAATCTGCGTTCTGCATTGCTAATGTAAAAGATTAGGCACGCCGTAGCCGCGCCGTAACGCCTCCCCTGTGGCGCATCCACAAGGTCACATGCTCGACCGCTTGTGATGACATCATCAGACCGCCTCGGCTGCCAGATGGCTTGGCGTGCACAATTACATTAAAACTCCATATATGTCCATAAGGCCCGGCCTGCACAAAGGGCGACTGGCTCTTTACATTAGCATATTATTTATGACCAGCAGGTGCTTACAGCATCACCGCTGCAGTGGTGCAGATGGGTTTTCACTGTGACTGGCAGCAATTTTTTAATGTAATTTTTTCCCCCGTCAGATACTCCAGGGTCTTAAACCAAGGGGTGTAACCACATATTAAATATTGGGGGGGGACATAATGAAAGGGAATGTGTTATATCTCCAAGTCATTGGGGGGGTAGATATGACTGTTTTGAATATTGAATTCCCCCCCATTTGGTACATCTATGCCTTAAAGCCCCAAACAAAATGACAAAAGAGGTCATTCCGTTTGAGTGACAGTCAGGGTGACTCGGGTATTTACGTCACACTTATCAAAGAATTCCTGTGAATTCACTTATGCCAATATAGGGGAGTGTCTACAAAACTAGGCCATACCAGTTATTGGACGGTAAAGTTTGGCTTTCATTTAGTTTTCCTCAGAAAAGTAATCATTCACACACACTTTTTTGTAAGAGGATTTACGGGAGAAGTCACACATTCCATGGTGTGACAGAGTGGACGTAATGCCACAGTCAGAATATAGACGCCTACAGACACACCGTAGATTAAAAACACTGGCTGTGGTCTGCTGAGTCTAGCTGCTTATCCCTGATTTCTAGTGCTTTTCTGTGGACGCTGTCAAATTCCCATTATTTCCCCATCATTGTAGGCAGCCTGGGGGAGCACAAACATATATTCTGGCTGTAAGAAAAATGGAGATTTGCTGAATTGGCTCAGCAAATAAATGAAAGATTAAAAAAATTATTTCACCACCAGCTCTGGTCAGTCCACAGAAAAGAACAGAGGCTTTCTCCTCTCCTACATTTATTTTTCTCTTGTTGAGTTGAAATTGAAAAAAGCTTTGATTATGGAGACCTTCTTATTTATTTGCATGCTTTTTATTCTTTATGGCATGTGTGCATGTGTGTGTGTGTGTGTGTGTGTGTGTGTGTGTGTGTGTGTGTGTGTGTGTGTGTGTGTGTGTGTGTGTGTGTGTGTGTGTGTGTGTATGTATGTGTGTGTGTGTGTATGTGTGTGTGTGTGTGTGTGTGTATGTATGTATGTATGTATGTATGTATGTATGTATGTATGTGTATGTATGTATGTATGTGTGTGTGTGTGTGTGTGTGTGTGTGTGTGTGTGTGTGCAGCTCCACCCTCCCTGCATGCTGTGTGTGTGTGTCTTAAAGACCGCGCCCCTGCTCAGGCCGGACGGCTGCACGCCTCCCTGCCCCGCTGTCACACAGAGAGCGCTCAGGCTCACTGACCACATCGCCATTAGGTAAGAGCCTCAGGCCCCCACACTCCCCCCCCTCTCCCACAGACAGGGCCCCGCGGCAGGGCTCAGCACAGGCAGGGTCACGTGTAACCTCTCTGCGGTTCTGAGGGGAAAACGGCCCTGCCAAAGCATCGACGCCAAATGTATGCTGAACATGTGCACGTTTCCGATGAGCGATCGATGCCTGCTCCTTATATAGGCAAACTGGACACATGTGTGCCGCCGTTTCCAGGGGCTGCCCAAACAAACCCTCAGCGCCTGGACAGCCTTTTATAGAAGCTGCCACACGTAGAGCACATTCTCTTAGGTCTCGGATGGAGGCAGGTCATTGGTCCTGGGCTTCCTGTGCACATGGACCCCCCCCGACACACGCACAGCCCAGAGCCCCTGCCTCCTCCGGAACGTTCCCACGGGCGAGCGCCCGGCGACCACCCTCTCTGACCGGGGGCCTCCCGGCAGAGCCTGTCTTCTTATCGCCTGTTGAGATTTACGTGCCCTTTATGATTTGGTATCTAACATGTATTTTCTTTCTTTCTTTCTTTCTTTCTTTTTGTGTTCCTTTTTCTTTCTCCTCCCCCCTCTTTCTTTCTTTCTTTCTTTCTCGACCTCCATTGGATGCCATGTTGTGGCCCTCTAGTGATCTGCAGCCCACCCTTGACAGGGTTAAAAGTGCTAGTACCAACTGTTTGAGACCAGATCCTAGTTTCCATTCGCCCGAACGAGAAAGGTACTCACCAACCACTTTGCTTTCTTTACCTTGTTTTTTGATTTGTGCTGCTGGTCTTGAAGACAAAGCCGTGTCCGTGTGTTTCTTATATTGAGGCGGCTGTGTATTTAAGTGTTTTTTATGCTTTAGTTGCCTTGTGTGTGTGCGTGGGCGTATGTGTGTGTGTGGGTATGTGTGTGTGTGTGTGTGTGTGTGTGTGTGTGTGTGTGTGTGTGTGTGTGTGTGTGTGTGTGTGTGTGTCACTGTTAGTTGGTGGATATGAGTTTGGTGTGCAGGTGCTTTGTGTGACTGTAGGGGGCGCTCCCTTTTCCCCATGATCAGAGGGACCTATCTTTGAATGGTGTGTCATGTTCTGCTTGCCACCTTCTTGAGCTCTAAACCATACATTTGAGATGAAGTGAATCCAAATTTAAGGCTCTGCGCTTTTTTCTGTTACATGTTTTGAAAAGCTGCGATTGAGGAGAATAATGTGCTAATTGCTAAAAGAACAGATTGTTATAATATACAAGCATTTTCTCTTCTGTAAAAATGGTATTTGTTTGTGTGGTAGAGTTTCTCTGTTTGCTGTTAGCAAAGCCCCTAAGAGCCAACAATTCCCATTAGGCGTCACATCCATCAAAAGTGCATGCTATTTATTCAGTGGCAACACAAACATTGGCCCATTAGCATTAAAACAAGTCGCATTTTGATACATAAAATGTGCACGTTTTTTTAGCTTTTGTGTACGACACGAAAGTCACCTCATCCATTATCCCCATTCATACGTGTAACCTAGGTTACAGATGAACAAACCATACAGCAGACCGTGTGTGTTCCCGTGAGTGCATCATCCTCGACATACAACCCGCATCATGTGATCAGTGTTGATGACTCTTATGGCGTACGGGTGGTCAACTGTAGGCCTGTTCTTTCCCCACACCCGGGTGCCCCACAGCTGACCATGTACCACTCTAACATTGAGCAGCAGGCCCCAAGGCAGACCCCTCCCCCCTTTAGGGCATGTTACGAGCACCCGTTCTAGGAGTGTAGCGGCAGAGGGGGCCTTGGTGCAGCAGGTGACAGGTGGCCCCTACGCTGTGGGCCATGGACTGTGCGTGGCAGAAGCGCCTGCCCTGCCCTCTCTCACCCTGTGTCTCTCCTGTCTCCCCCCTCGCGGGCACTCCGCGGGGAAACGTTCAGGGGCTCCCAGTCTCTGCCCCGCAGGCGGCCCGCAAGCCCCAGGATATTAATCCAGCATGCCTCCCCCGAAGACGACAGGTACTGCCCCAGCCCCTCTAACCCTTCCCCCGCATACCCACCCCCCCCCCCCTCAAAAAAACCTCCAAGAGCCCGCCACCAGCTGCCAACCCCCCCTCTGCCCCCCTCGTTGGCCTAGTTCCTTCCTCGCTCGCCTCTTGGCCCGCTTGCTTGTAGAGTCGCTATCTGTGACAGACAGGTACACTCTAAAAACCCAAGGGGCTCTGTTCTGGAACTGTGTGCCCAGCACCATTTTTGTTTGAGGATCTTCTGTTTCTCTTCTTGCCCGTCAGTCAACACTGAGAGAAGCTGCTGATTTCTCAGCCCCATTGCTTTTTAGAGTGTAGGCTAGTAGCCTGTAGCCTGTAGACTGTAGAAATGTGTGCCCACCCTGCCCCCCAGCCGGCAAAACATCTTCCCCCCCCTCCCGTTTGTTGCTTCCGCTACATAAGAGCTCTGTTTGTCCTTAATGGTTGTCCCCACAATGATCCCATTCACTCAATGTGCATCTGTGTTGGTTGTGGCGTGCTTGTCATACACCTGTACCTGACCAGCACTGTGCTTTAACATAGCCACCACACCACGTACATCTACATCCATTAAACTAACTTAGTCAACAAGAGCGTTTATGCTATCAGCTACATACAATGAATCATACTTGTCATTTGTAATACTTTCTACTTGTCTCATACTTATTTATTCCACACAAATGTGAAACTCTCAGATTTTGGCTGATTTCCTTGGTAGGTTTCCTTGAGGTATTGGTTCCATTCCCATCGTTTTGGTGTGAAAATACCGTAAAGGGATACTTGAACATTGTGGTGTCACACAGCGACCCCCAACGACATGTTCTCTGGACATGCACATCCTGCCGTTCCATGGTGTGTAACCCTCCATGTGTCTCTGTCCCCACCCCTCCACCCTTCCACCCTCCGCCCACGTCTGTGCACTGGTTTAACGGAGCAGCTGGATTCTGGAGCCGATTGTTCCCACTCAGGAGACGGTTAACCACCTCAGTGCAAAGCCGGGGGCCAAGAGGTACCAGCAGACCTGCCCATGAGGGGACCACGCCAACCGTTGCACCCCCAGGGCCCCCGACACGCTTTTGCACACAGACCGCTGCCTGTACCTGTGCACAGCTGTTCACCTTCTTCTCAGTTGCATTCCATGCGTTTGACGGCGCTTCCTGTCACACTTCGCACTCAGTCCCGCTGGTTTTATAACCTCATGTTTCAGACCTGGCATTACCTGTACAGGTGTCTGTGTCGCGAACCAAAAGGCACTGCTTTCCTTTAAAACAGTCAGTAAATGTATAAATGGATGAGTGCGTTAGGGAGCAGCGTGTGGTGGGTGAACGTGTGATTGATCGACGAGCGTGGGTGGACTTGCTTTTCGCCACATGCCCCTGCTGACGCAGCAAACCCCCGGCCAATTACAAAAGCGAACGCCCCCCCGACCCTCCAGATTCTTTTAATCTCCATTTTGCTGAGTGCTTCGACTCCATTCTGCTTTCTTTTTTTTAACCAACGCTTCATGTATTTTTTATTTTATTTATTTATTCATCGGTTTATTTTTTTCCCCCATTTCCGTCATTCCCGTGTCCCATGTTGCAGGCAGGCGAGAACTCTGGATGGGCCTGGCTGTCAGAAACCTGGCAGGAACAGCTCTGACAGTGACAGGTAGGCCTCGCCTCATCTCATGTTCTCTCATCTTTACCTCCTCATCCCTGCTTTCCCCGTGTTTCAAATTCATCAGCTCCCATGAGCAGACAGCGTTTCCTGTGCGCTTTCTGCTTTAGTAGGTCCCAGTCGGTCAGAATCAAAAGAAGCCTGGATAGAGCTTCGTTGGTGATTGTTGTTGTTGTTATTGTCATTAGCGGAAAATGTCTGTTTTCGGTTTCTTTAGTTAAATACAATTTCTGAGGTTAAGCAAACTACCAACGGTGTTACTATGGATGTAGGTAGAATAACACAAATGCTGTGGTTGACTAATTCTTGTCACTACTTGGGTGGCTGGGATTGTGTGGGTGTTTGTTTGAATATCGAAAGTGTGTGTGTGTGTGTGTGTGTGTGTGTGTGTGTGTGTGTGTGTGTGTGTGTGTGTGTGTGTGTGTGTGTGTGTGTGTGTGTGTGTGTGTGTGTGTGTGTGTGTGTGTGTGTGTGTGTGTGTGTGTGTGTGTGTGTGTGTGTGTGTGTGTTTGGTGTCATGTTTTCAGATTGTGTTGGTACGTAAAACAGAGATTGTTACAAAGAATCTTATGTATGTTAATCTCCTTACTGTGAATAAAATACTAGTACTAATAGAAAAATACTCAACAGTTTACCCTAACAAATGCAACAGGTGTGCTTGTATTTTGTTTTATGTGTTCACCTTTTGAAGACACACCAAAACTGTTTCCCATGTTTGTGTTTCACATTTTCAATGAGAGCTGGGATGATGAGCGTAGCTGCTGTTCACTATGATGAGCACAGACACTCCTCTCTGCCCATCATAGGAATCAGGTGTTCATCATGGGTCTGTCCTTGGGACCCATCTGTCTTTCTGCTTTCCTTCATGAAATCACCATGTCTGTCATTAAAATGTCTGTCATTTTATGGAATTATTTAGTCTCCTTCAGCTTTGTTTTCGGTTCCTGCTTAATGCATGCTAATTTTCCTGTTTATTTTCACGCCTGTGTGTTTTTTAATGTATATGATTTTCTTTCATTTTTTATTCTCTGTCTTTTCCTTTTCCATTGCGTCCGGGCTACTGCGTCCTCAGAATTCAGCCCACCTCTATATTAAGGGGAAGTAGAGGAAGGGCAGTCCCACTGTGGCCGCTGGGCCACATGCCCCTTGGGGGACCCTGTCCGGGCTCACCTCGGCTGGACAGGTGTTGAACCCAGGACCGAAAGTGCTCTCCCCCACTGTTAGCCTTGTGCTGTCTGACCTGCCCCTCTGTGCTCTCTGACTGCTTCCTGTGACCCGTCTGATCACTTCCTGTGTATCTCAGTAGTTCCTTTGTGCTGGATATCCCATCTCCTGTTGAAAGTCTGCTTTATCCTCTACTTTCTCCTGTCCTGCACCACTCCATACACTTTGCACCGCACTGCACCTGTTAGATACTGCACTGTACTCTCCTATTCCTCCACTCGAGCAGACTACACTTGTCTGTTGAGCTGTAGTATTGTGGCATTGTGTTACGCAATGATCTAACAGCAGAACCACATGATGTGCCATAGTGTCTCTCATTGGCTTCCCTCTGGCTGATGATGAGTGTTTATCATTGGTGGGTCTTGTGTTCCTTCCCTGTCTTCTCCTGTACTCCCCACTGATTGGTGGTCTCCTGTTTTTTTGTTTAGTTTTTTTGGGATCCTGTAGATCTTTCATGGTGATGGCTATGAGTTTCTGCTCAGAGGGTTCATTTTGCTTGTATACTTCTGGTTTTATCCAAAGACTTTGGTCTTTGCTCTGTTCTGTTAAATACTTCACATGCTGTGTGCTGCCTTTCTCTGTAAAGTTACATTGGCATTGGGGTGCAGTATGTAAACTGAGGAATGTCTAATAAAAGCCTGCTTCATTCTTTGTCTCCTTTAGACATTATGGTGTTTGATTTTAACATGGTTTTCTAACATCTAACGTCTCTCTCTGGCTGTCTCTTTCTCTCCCTCTTTCCTTTGCTCTGTCTATCTCAGAGCACATGCACACAGCAGCCCCTCCCACTCCCCCCCCACAGGGACCCCAACGTCAGGCCGCAGGGGGAGACAACTGCCACAGGTCCCCCTGAAAAGTAGCAGTATAGAGCAAGGTAGGCTGTGTGTGTGTGTATGTGAGTGTAAGTGTGCGTGTGCGTGTGTGTATGTGTGTGTTGTATGTCTGTGTAAGTGTGTGTGTGTGTGTATCCTTTTGAGTGTGTGAGCTGCATATGCTTATTTGTAATTATTTTGGGGCTCGATTCACACTTGGATCAAAAAGCGCTTAAGAGAGTCACCGCAGATTCTTACTTTACCTGCTACCAGGTCCATGACAAACTTTTTGTTGGATTCAAAACCTTAAAATGAAAGAGCGCATTACATGATCTCACAATACGCCATCAAACTAAACACCCACGGGCAGCTGGTATCAATCAGCACTGACAGCTTGATATATTCATATATTCATTGTTCTTGTATAGCTGTGTAATAAAGGACACCAACTATGTACATGGATATCTCAGTAGCACAGCATCTGCGTTTAATAGGAAGCTGTCTCTGAATGTATGCCTAGACTGTGAATCATTTTAGCAGGTGCTCTGAAGTTCAGTCACTATAAAAAGTATTGTGTGGGCCATGGACACAGTAGGGCCAAAGTATCCAAACCCATTGCTTTGCTTGGTTCAAAGTAGCAGGGGTGCATTAGCTGGACTGTCAGCTCCAATATCAGATGTTTCATTTTCATTTGTATTTTCTGGCTGTAACACTGTTAGTGGTGCATAATCCTGTATATTAGTGTGGCGAGGATTCTGTCAAATCGACAGAAACAGCAAAGCGACTGCAAACTGGAACTGACAGGAAGTGGCAGCTAAATTAAATGGCACAAATTTCTTGCATTTAGAATAATTCCAGATTGATACAGGTAACTGCCAGAATAGAGGAAAAACCAACATAAAGTGTCTTAGTAGGGCGTTGGGCCACTACGAGCCACCAGAACAGCTTCAATTGCATGGGGAATAGCTGCAGTATTGTGTGTGTGTGTGTGTGTGTGTGTGTGTGTGTGTGTGTGTGTGTGTGTGTGTGTGTGTACGTGTGTGTGTGTGTATGTGTGTGTGTGTGTGTGTGTGTGTGTGTGTGTGTGTGTGTGTGTGTGTGTGTGTGTGTGTATGTGTATGTGTACATGTGTATGCGTGTGTGTGTGTGTGTACATGTGTATGTGTGTGTGTGTGTGTGTGTGTGTGTACATGTGTATGTGTGTGTGTGTGTGTGTGTGTGTGTGTGTGTACGTGTGTGTGTGTGTGTATGTATGTATGTATGTATGTATGTATGTGTGTGTATGTGTGTGTATGTGTGTATGTGTGTATGTGTGTATGTGTGTGTGTGTGTGTGTGTGTGTGTGTGTGTGTGTGTGTGTATGTATGTATGTGTGTGTGTATGTGTGTGTGTATGTGTGTGTGTGTATGTGTGTGTGTGTGTGTGTGTGTGTATGTGTGTGGGTGTGTGTGTGTGTGTGTGTGTGTGTGTGTGTGTGTGTGTGTGTGTGTGTGTGTGTATGTGTGTATGTGTGTGTGTGTGTGTGTGTGTGTGTGTGTGTGTGTGTATGTGTGTGTATGTGTGTGTGTGTGTGGGTGTGTGTGTGTGTGTGTGTGTGTGTGTGTGTGTGTGTGTGTGTGTGTCTCATCTGCTCCTGTGTCCGGCCGCCCCAGCTCTGGCGGTGGAGGAGCGCGCGCGGAAGCTCCAGATGAAGGTGAACTCCTACAGGACGTCCACCGCGTCCAGCTCCAGCCAGGACCTGGAGCTGGAGCTGAAGAACAAGCGTGAGGTGAGGGGCCCCCCTTCCCTTCCCTTCACTCACCTGTAAACTCACACTCAGACTCACCTGTAAACTCACACTCAGACTCACCTCAAACTCACTCACCTGTAAACTCACACTCACACTCACTCACCTGTAAACTCACACTCAAACTCACACTCAGACTCACCTGTAAACTCACACTCAAACTCACTCACCTGTAAACTCACACTCAAACTCACACTCAGACTGACAATGCAATGGGCTCCACAATGGTTCAATAAGAGCATGCCTTTGTTGCAGTGAACATGTGGGGTTATTGCATCGGCTGTTTTTTGCTTCTCTTTATATCAGTGGTTACAACTGGAGCTCTCTCAAGTGCTCAGAAAGAAAAAAAAAAAGAATAATTTTTTGTTTTTTATTATAATAAATTTTTGCAAAGCTGCCCATCTAACAAGTAGCATTGTGTGAGGTGATGCTGTACAGTGACAATGCACTGAAATGCAGCTCTCTCTCCCCATCGCTTTGCCGCAATGCTCCAGAAGGGTTTGTTTTAAACCCGTGAGGCGTTTGTTTTGGGCCAGCCGTTTGCTACACAGCCTCACAGGGCACCCATCCTCTGCCTTCAGTGTTCTCCCTCTCTCTCTCCTTCTCCAGCTCTACAAGGAGCAGCGGCGGAGCTCTGACAACGTGTCGGCCAAGTCCTCCGACAGCGACATCAGCGATGTGTCGGCCATGTCCATACAGTCAGAGCGGCCCAGGGGACGCATCAGGTGAGCCTGCGCTGCGGCATCTCTCCACTAGGGGGCAGACACGAGCAATGACCCAGTGTAGCTCTGTTTGCTTCGTCCTGTCTACTGCTCCCATTTTTCATTTTTGAGTTTTGCAACGTAAGTGAGTTTTGTCACTGCTTTGCCTTGTTTTTTATTCATCATTTTATCGCATCCCTACTTTGATATTGTTTTGTTGTCAGTAAAATAGTTTCTCATTTTAATTTAACATTCTACTGGCTTTGATTGGAGATTTGATTTTGGAAATTTGATTTTTTTGTTTGTTTTGCTTTTTGGGCCTTGCAGCGCTGTTTCTGTTTTGCCTTTTCACAAGTCTGCCTGTCTGTCGCTTCTTTTCCATGGCAACGCTCTGCGCGCTAACCCGTTGCATGCTCGCGGGTCACCGCGGCGAACGCGGACAAAGGTCAAAGTCCTTAGAGAGCTGCAAAGGTGAGGAGAGGAAAGAGAGGAGGATATCGTGGGGGGTGGAAGGCACGGAGGAGAGGAGGAGCGTGGGAAAGAGGCGCTTCTCCGAAGAGCTGAAGAGGAGGCGGCACACTGTGGCGGGGGACGCCAGGTAAAGGTGGCGCCCCCCTGTGGAGCGGGGGTCAGCCTCAGGGCTCACCTCGGCCAGGACGAGATCACAGCCCCCACACTCCCCCTCCCCCAGGATTATTCCTTAACAGCAAATACAAATAATTCATGTTCATTTGAAGTTCAACTTGCAGTTTGGCAGACAGGGTTTATCTTATCTTATCGTATCTTGACAACAGGATTTCTCGTTAAATTAAAAAGCTGTATTATCCATTTCAGTTAAAAATGGAAATTTGTCTTTGGCTCCATATATAGCTAAAATACATAAACACAGTAAAACAGGCATCACAATAAATAGCAATAAGTCAGACTGAACAACATTACAACACTAAAAGATTAAAAGACACATTAGACACATTACATTACACCATTAAAAGACAGTTTAGTGCACACTTCAATTCTTTTTAAGAAGTCAGAATAAAGAGAATGTGAACCAGTGTTGAGCACGAGGGAAAGTGTTCAGTTGGACATGCTAAACACACATTGATTCATTCTCCTTTATAAGGCATAAATGATTGGCACACACAGCCCATGACCTCCCTGTCTCATAGCGCATAGGGTCTCATAGTGCAGCCCTCTGAATTCAGAATTCATTCATTTTTATCACAAATGAGTTGGTGCAGTTTGGCTGATACACTAGCTGACATACATGTAGGAAGCTGAACTTATAGCTGAGCGTTTCCTGCCCGTGTCGGCTGTAGCTCAGTGAGGTCCCTGTGCTGAGGAGTGTCCGGACCATGGCCTCTCAAGCCTGCCCCTCGCCCCCCCCACGCCTACTGTCATCCAGTTAGCCACTCCTCTCCTTCATCCCCTGCCCCTTGCCCCTTGCCCCTTGCCCCTTGCCCCCTGCCTCTTGCCCCCTGCCCCTCGCTCCCCCACCGCCCCCACGGCCACTCTCGTCCAGCTAGCCACTCCTCCGCCTCCCTCCAGTGCTGGGACCCAGTCCTCCCTCTCTTCCCTCTCTCCTCTTCCTCCTCCTCCCTTCTCAGTTCCCATGCTTCTCATGAGTTTCATTTGATTCACTGTGTAGATAGGAAGTCCCCTGCTGCTGCTTTCTATGATATATATATATATACGGTTTGATTTCTTCATTGGCAATTCCAATAAATGTTTCTTATTGCTGTTTTTTTAAAAGCACAGACTTTATGATCCTTCGTGTCGTCTAAAACTCTGAAAACGCTGCTATCTTAAAAGTTCAATTCGCTATAATTTGTATTATGAATACATTTAAATTTCCTTTATAATTTTTTGTTTAAAAGACTCATCACATTCCATCTTGATTATCAACATCCGGCGTTCTTTGCGGCGCTGTCCATTCTGCACTGTTGTAGCCGACCGTGAAGAGTTTAAACATCATTAAAAAATACAATAATAATCATTATTATCAAACATCGGCCCAACCCTACCGTCTTGTGTTCCTCCACATACGTATAGAAGAGGCATTCAATTTGTCAGATGTTTTTATAAGCAATAGCCCTTTCTAAAACATGGTGTCCAAGACACATTTGGAATAGGCTAACGTATCCATATAGCTTTGTAACGTTGTAATTATATGACTGGTTGCTCACAATAGCCAGTTTCATTAATTTCAAACTGACCATTTTAACGAGGCTCAGATGATTAGGAATGCGGAGAGCTGAAACAACAACATGCCAACTTCACACACACGCACACACACGCGCACACACACACCATGCACACACACACACACTTCTGAACAGGTCAACACACACCTGCTCATACCTGCTTTGAGGCTGTTCTTCACACACCTGCTCCGAGGCTGTTCTGCTCACAACTTCCCATACCTGCTCATACCTGCTTTGAGGCTGTTGTACACACACGTGCTCAAATCTGCATTGAGGCTGTTCTATATACACCTGCTCATACCTTCATTCTGCCATTGTCACAAATTTGATCTCTCCTAAGAACATATTTTTGGAAATAATGAGAACATTTATGCATAATAGCTGAATGGGGATTGTGAGGTAGCAGTGAGATTCCAGATCAGATCAGATTCCACGCTGTCTCGTTAAGGGCTCTGTGGTAATCCTGGACAGGCTGTGACTCCCCTGCATTCTGGCCCCTCCTCCTGCTGATCCAGCCCATGTGTGTACTTACCCCCTGCTTGTTTGTGTGTCTCAGTAATGCATGCTGCTCTCCCATCCTGAAAAGAATTCCATGACTTCCCTTTGTTTGCTTAGATGATTTAGAGGCAAGTCCCAGTTTTCCCATTTTTGTTTTCCTCCTCTCTGTTTTGTGTCCTGTGTATATCCTTTGATTTGTTAGTTTGTCCTATGTATGGCCTGTGTGTGTGTGTGTGTGTGTGTGTGTGTGTGTGTGTGTGTGTCTATGCGTGTGCGTGTGTCCTGTGTGTGCTTGCCCTGTGTATGTGTGTGTGTGTGTGTGTGTGTGTGTGTGTCCTGTGTATGTGTGCGTGTGTGTGTGTGTCCTGTGTGTGTCCGTGTGTTGTGTGTGTGTGTGTGTGTGTGTGTGTGTGTGTGTGTGTGTGTGTGTGTGTGTGTGTGTGTGTGTGTGTGTATGTCCTGTGTGTGTGTGTGTCATGTGTATGTGTATGTGTATGTGTGTGCGTGTGTCCTGTGTGTGCCCTGGGTGTGTGTGTGTCATGTGTGTGTGTGTGTGTGTGTGTGTGTGGTGTGTGTGTGTGTATGTGTGTGTGTGTGTGTGTGTGTGTGTGTGTGTATCCCGTGTTTGTGTGTGTGCGTCTCAGCTCATTCCTCGCATGCCTCCTGTGTTCCCGCTGCATGGACCCCCAGCCTGACCCGGACCACCCCCCCACCCTGGCCCCCACCAGCCGGCCCTCCCTCACACCCCTGCAGGGGGCAGAGCGACCGCAGACCCCCCTGCCCCGCCCCAGCCCCAGGGGGGACGGTGTGGGCGGGGCGCTGTGGGTGAGGGTCCAAGGAGCGGACGCGGTCAGCGTGGTCAGCCTGTCCTGCAGCACCCTGCCCAGCACAGAGAGGACGGACACGCGCTGGCTCATCCGCAGGCCTAAGAGACGCCTCCGGGCCCTGCGTGTGCTCTGCCCCTGTGTGTTCTCCTGCCTCCAGAGACACGGAGCGAACACCTGAGACACTCACTAACCAGCACCTCAGAGATCACCTGAGACTCTCACTAACCAGCACCTCAGAGATCAACTGACACTCTCACTAACCACGGGCTCAGAGATCAACTGACACACTCACTAACCACCACCTCAGAGATCAACAGACACACTCACTAACCACCACCTCAGAGATCAACTGACACACTCACTAACCACGGGCTCAGAGATCAACTGACACACTAACTAACCACCACCTCAGAGATCAACTGACATACTCACTAACCACCGCCCCGAGATCAACTGACACACTCACTAACCACGGGCTCAGAGATCAACTGACACACTCACTAACCAGCACCTCAGAAATCATCTGACACACTCACTAACCAGCACCTCAGAGATCAACTGACACACTCACTAACCAGCACCTCAGAGACCACACTAACCACGGGCTCTGGAGATAACCACGGGCTCAGAGATCAACTGACACACTCACTAACCAGCACCTCAGAGATCACCCGACACACTCACTAACCACCGCCTCAGAGATCAACTGACACACTCACTAACCAGCACCTCAGAGATCAACTGACACACTCACTAACCACCGGAGACCAAGACACAGATAACCACCGACCAGAGAGATGGACAGGGTGGACCTGAGGTTTACTGTGTCATGTGTTCATTATGCCAACTGATAAATCTATTCCAGCCAGCAAAACTGGGTCTAATACTTTATTAGAAATACTTTAACACTTTAGATGCCAGTACATTTCCCGCAGCACATTACTGACCATGTTAAAAGCAACATCTATTTAAACCAATATTCAGAACAAAATTCTCCTATTATATGATTGTATGTTTTGGTTGAAAATCTAAAGAGGTAAACTATTTCTAATACATATTTGGTTCATGTCTAGCAATTAGACGATGACCACTAATTCAGAGATGAACATGGTAGACCTGACATTTACCGTGTCATATGTTTTAATGATGTCAAATGTTTTGTTTTTGTTTTGGGGGATTCTCTAGTGTTTTGACCTGATTTACTAATGCCATTGACAGGAGTAAAAGGAATTTAGTGATGCGAAAGACAGGGAGGAGCACACACTACTTGCAGGAGATGGTTTCGGTCGTGCACAGCACATGAGAAGCCCTGTGTGGGAGAGAGCAGTGTGATGTGCTCTGCAGGAAGGAGCAGGGAGGGGATTTCTAGAGTTCCAGCAACAGAGTCTGGACTCCACAACACACACACACACACACACACACACACACACACACACACACACGTATTGTGGTACTGTGTGGCTCAAAAGGTAGAGCATGGTGCAGACAGAGTTTTAATTCCCATTTGGACCACACATATACTGAAAATGTATGCATTCCCTTCTGTAAGTCGCTTTGGATAAAAGCGTCTGCTACATGGCATATGTTATACACACGTACACACACACACACACACACACACACACACACACACACACAGGCAGACATTCTTGTTTTACGCATGTGTGCACACATACTACATGAACAGTAAATCTCTCTCTGTAAAAGTGCACCTGAGGCTCTACAGCAGTGTGTGAAGGATGGTATAGTGTGCGTGTGAAGGTTTGGAGCGTGTGTGTATGTGCGTGTGTGCGTGTTCGTGTGTGCATGCCTGTGTGTTTTTGTGAAGGATGATGCATCATGGGAGCAGGTTTGGTACAGCATGTATGTAGTTCCATCCTTTGTGCTGACTGGGTCGATTTCAGCAGTTCTGTTTAGGTGGTCAACTCAAATCATGCATAGACTTATTGGACTTGTAGTTCTGTAGTGTTGTAGATGTAGTCTTCGATCGTAATCTCTATTCAGGCTCCTGCAGATCCGCTGCTATCCATCACTGTCATTGGTTAGCTGCTTTGTCATGAAATCATTAAACACAAGCATGCCTCACCCACTCTACCTCGACTCTATTTATTATGCCCCACATCGTACCAGAGAGCTCTACCGCTACGTGTTTTAGGCAGACTTTTTTTGTTATGATTTCTATTATCATAATTTAATTATTATGATCATTACCCTCTTTAAAATGAAACTTGACACTGCAGCAGTTATGCACAATCACTATATGTCATGTATAATTGAAGTATGTATGAATGTTTATAAAACTGCTGCTTATGGGATCACCACGGTGTGTGTTTGTTAGCATGTGCAGATCCCTCCCGTGTGTGGGTGAGACTCACAGGTGAGGAGGGTGAGTGATTTAGTGCTCTGTGGGCACTCGAGAGCAGGGTGCTGTGACCGTGGGTACGGCTCATAACTGCTGCTGTTTTATAGAGCGCGAGGAGAGGAGAGGAGAGGGATAGAGGGCTCATAGTGTGCCTTTCGCAGTGTCCACACGTTTAAAGACACGGGCCTGACCGCAGGAGCAGGGAAGCCACAGTTTCCTTTATTCTCAGCGAAGGGATCATTTCAGCGCACGCACGCTCCACACGCCAGTCACGAGAACAGCAGCTGCACCGTGAACTCATTGTTTCTTTTCCTCTTCCCCGCGCCCCGTCACCTCTCTTCTTCCTCCCCCTCCATTTCTTTATCCTCTTCCTCCTCCACCTCTCCTCTTTCTTTTTCCCCTGTTCCTTCTCCCCCTTCCATCCTCTCCTATTCCTCTTCTTCTTCCTCCTCTTCTCTCTCTCACCCCCCCAGCCGTCAGATGCGTGCGTGCGGGCGGAACATGATGAAGAGCACGAGCGTGAGCGGGGAGATCTACTCCCACGAGCGCACGGACGGGAGCCAGTCGGACACGGCGCTGGGCATGCTGGGCTCCGGCGGGAAGAAGCGGCGGTCCAGCCTGAGCGCCCGCGTGGTCGCCATCGTGGGGTCCCGTCGCAGCAGGAGCACCTCGCAGCTCAGCCAGACAGGTGTGTGTCCCACGGCCAGACAGGTGCGTGTCCCACGGCCAGACAGGTGTGTGTCCCACGGCCAGACGTGTGTGTGTCCCACAGCCAGACAGGTGCGTGTCCCACGGCCAGACAGGTGCATGTCCCACAGCCAGACAGGTGCGTGTCCCACAGCCAGACAGGTGCGTGTCCCACGGCCAGACAGGTGTGTGTCCCACGGCCAGACGTGTGTGTGTCCCACAGCCAGACAGGTGCATGTCCCACAGCCAGACAGGTGCATGTCCCACAGCCAGACAGGTGCGTGTCCCGGCCAGACAGGTGCATGTCCCACAGCCAGACAGGTGCGTGTCCCACGGCCAGACAGGTGCATGTCCCACAGCCAGACAGGTGCGTGTCCCACGGCCAGACAGGTGCGTGTCCCACGGCCAGACAGGTGCGTGTCCCACAGCCAGACAGGTGCGTGTCCCACAGCCACACAGGTGCATGTCCCACAGCCAGACAGGTGCGTGTCCCACGGCCAGACAGGTGTGTGTCCCATGGCCAGACAACGGCCAGTGTCTCCCAGCTGC
Source organism: Aldrovandia affinis (assembly GCA_029706075.1). Taxonomy (NCBI): domain Eukaryota; kingdom Metazoa; phylum Chordata; class Actinopteri; order Notacanthiformes; family Halosauridae; genus Aldrovandia; species Aldrovandia affinis. The sequence goes on from JAINUG010000177.1 coordinate 774,634, forward strand.
CCTCCCACATCACTCCACTGGGCCTACTCTGTGAGCTCCACTCTACCAGCCCCACTCTACCAGCCCCACTCTGTTTTGGGCCGAGTTAAAGGCCACCTGGGGCTGTTCCTGAAAAAATGACTGCCCCTTCACCTCACAGTCATTAACACGAGGAGCGCCAGGTTTCCCACCAACACCTTTCGGCCATTGACATTTCAAAGTAGTAAGAATTCCATTCAGTACGTACCATCTAAAAAATAAGGATTTGGTTTTGTTCAGGCTCATCTTAAGAAACAGAATACCAAACGTCTTATTCCCACAAGCAGAATAATATATTCACAACTCACTATTCATACTACTGAAACCCATTTTATTTGAAAATTCTAAATATAAAACAGAAAGTGTAAAAGTGTATTTATGACTAAAAATAAGTGAATACGCAGGAAGGGCTGTGAAATGGCACACAAGAGGTCTGATCAGCAAGAGAGCCAATTCTTTGGAAAAAGGATTTGACTGCAAATGTAAAACATGAATGACATTATAAAATGTAGGCTACATAAACGCGCACTGAATGCAGAGAAGTAAATCATAGACTATGTATTAGTTTATAGTTATAATAGCTATAAATATCCTGTGTGCATGTCCACGTTTCAGTGCGATGAAAACAAAGCATTCTCCTCTCGCTCTCAGCATAAGAGCCATTGATTATATAAAAAGGAAAAATAGAATACATGTGAATCAAGTTTAAAAAAATGAGTGTCTGCAAGTCAATATTAGTGTCTCTATAAAATAGTTCAGGAGTCATTCGTTGATAATGCTGAACACGTCGATTGTGCCCAGGGCAATAAGCGCCTTTCCGCCTCCTTTTATTTCCCCTTGTAGAAAGTGCTGCTCTCCTCCAATTGTAACGTATACCACGCATTGGAACATGAAATGCATTATTATTTGTTTTCAAGGGCAACTCAAAAAGTCCTGAAAATCAACCCCAGGTTAAAGGGATTAGTCACCCTCAGCAGATGCATACCAGGCATTAGGGATTAGTCGGTCCAGGGGCACGGTGCTGGTACAGACCGCCAGGCACACGGTCGGACGTAATCAGGTCCGATGAGGCCCTTCTAAGTGCTCTCAAACCCACAGCCGCCCTCGCCCCCGTCCTCAGGACGCCTCCCACCAACGCGAGAAGCGTTCAGTTCACTCCCCCCCACCCTCGCCGCCACGGTCGCGATAGGGCAGGTACCGAGGGGGTCAGTGGGAGAGTGGAGTCGATGTGAAAGCTTGCCGTTGCGCCTCTCTTTGTACCGAACACAAAAGCCCAGTAGAGTGGCTGGGCCTGAAGGGCCATCTGTCCCTGAATCACACATCAGGACCCCGCATTAGGACCAGAGCAGAGGAGCTCAGCTCCACCGGGCACCGACTCTTACCACAACGGCTGGAATGACAACTTAAGGTAAATAGAGGCGTCGGTTGATTAATTTGCTATCGGTCGATGGGAATGCTGTTTTCTCCTTGCAGTGTCTGTAATGGAGAAGGAGCGGGGGCTAGTCTTACTCTGCTGTTGAGCGTTGTCACTGTTGAGCAGTTTAACTGTGAATATGTTCTGTCACTCTTCATTCTTCCTGAGATCGTGTGAATGATCATTGTTTTGTGATAATATATGCCATTTCGCAGACGCTTTTATCCAAAGCGACTTACAGTCGTGAGTGCATACATTTTTCAGTATATGTGGCCCCAATGGGGATTGAAACCACAACCTTAGCGTTGTTGACGCCATGCTCGACCAGCTGAACCACGCAGTGGCAGTGATGGTTGGGGACTTTTACGTTGTAGAGGGAGGTGGATGAGCGAGTGTGTTGGCGTATGAATGCGTTGGTTTAGCTAGACAGACGTACGTGCGGAGGAAGGAAGGCGACGGCTGCAACTGCCCGAGGGTTCTCGTGAATAGTTTATTGAATATTGTACGTTTGGTTTCAAATGGTCTTTTTTGGGATTTTAATTTGTTTGTTTCCTTGGAAACTCAATCCTGAGGGGTCGCTCATTGTCTCGTTCATACGCGCCTTCACGAAAACAACAAAATGGAAGCAGCTTGACCGTTGCTCTGAAATGAACCACCACAACAAATGACAGTACCACACACCATTTGAGGTGCCGGTACTGTCATTTCTATATCTGACAAGGGCAGGGAAGGTTTCATATGCAGACAGACCTAAAGGCACGTCTGTGTGTCGTGCAGGGAGGTAGGATAGTGGAAGGCGCTGTGTAGAATGCTCTCATTCCCGTCTGTAGGGCCAGCTGACTCTGAGTTTCAACATAAACAGACAGTTTTACTGCTCTCTGGTCCCGAACCCCTGCAGGCCCTATATGGAGTTTAATGGTTTCTCCTCAACCTCATAAAACCCTCTGTTTGACAGTTCAATCCAGTGAAGTGACAGGGATTTATGGGATACCTGCTCCACAGCGTCATATAGTCCCAGATCAAAGCTGGGATATTCTCCACGGCAACAAAGAACAAAGTTAACATTTCTTACGAGAGAGATGTTTGCGCTTTTGAAGGATATTTGTTTGTTGTCATTTCTGTAACTGTGAAGTGCACTGCCTTTCCATTTGGAGTCTAATTAGAAACTTTGCTCAGTAATGATTAAGCTTGTGCACAGACGCAGGGAATTCTGGAAATTGTTGGATCTGATCCAATTTACAGTGCTATAAAAAAATAAAAAATTACAATCTAGCCTTTGTTTTGTTTTGATGTGAGAATGTTTTTGAACAGTGTTCTGAAAAGCCAGTCATGATTTCCTGTAACGTTTCCAAGAGGGAGAAATACCAAAAGGTTATGTTTTGCTTGTACAAATTCCGGTAATGCCTTTGTCGCTGTCTGAACCATTTCACCGAATATGTCAAAAGGAAGATTTCTGTCACGCTCCGTGTGTCACAGTGTCTATAAACTGTGACAGTGGGCCAGGCCACTCTTTTAGACACTAACACAGGCAGACCGTCTCCCAAAAACATCCCCCCCCAGGCCTCTGGGAGTCCTCTGCCTTTGACGTCCGTGTCACATGACCTGCCAGGCAAGATCTTACTGTGAGTTAAAGAAAGGATGCAACACTGTTGAAAATGGCCTTCTGAAATGCCTAACACCTTGCAGCAGGGTGACAGGGGTCTGGAGATCATCGTTGGAGCTGGCAGTGTAGCCCGTGAGCCGGCTCTCACCCATGAACTGAATATCTGAAACTGATAAGTTCAGTCTATTTAAGGCCGGTCGAATTAAATAGAAAGGAAACATTTGTTAAAAAAATCTGTTCCGTCAAGCCCCGGGATAGTGTCTTAAAAGGCCAGGGAATGAAACGTCCAGTAGGGGCTCACTGCTGTGTTTTTTATGTCTGCTCTTCTGCTTCACTGTCACACTTAGCAGATAGTCTGTTCTCTTAAGCCCTCTCTGTTCTACTGAGGTGAGGTGAGGTCCCCTGACAGTGGCCCCCAAATCCTCCTCAGTATTGCAGTGGGGGCCTCTGGCGTATGATGGTGTGCACGTCACCTGTGAGATTGGTTTCCTGCAATTTGATTGGTTCTAGCAGGTTTTAGCCAGCCTTATGTTATAGGTCAGTGGGTGAGTTGGCTTAAATCGCCACCTCCGATTGGAGCCTCACCCGCGCTGACTATTGATTTATTAGCCAAGTACATTTCTGGAAGTTGGGTGGACTTACCTCACATCAGCGTGTGAGGTAAGTAAATTTGTCAGTATCCCGTATGTGGTCCCAATGGGACACAAACCCACAGCCTAAGCATTGTTAGCACCGTGCTCTACCAACTGGGCCACACAGAACCACACAGTTCCTGAGCCTGACATGTGAGGCTGAGATTGTCATGTTCGTTAAGTACACAATTCATAATACCTGCGGGGTATTCCAGCATTCTCAAATGCTTTAAAATGAGAATGCATTTGCATAATGATGCAATTTGAATACAACTGTTTAAAACAAAACAAAACAAAACAAATTGTCAGCAGCTAGGTTTGTAACCCACAGATTGCGGGTTCGATTCCCAAATGGGCACTGCCCGATATTGACTGAGCAAAGGATAGCCTGAATAGATAGAAGTTTTAAATGATAGCGATGGAAATTACCTTGGGCAATGGAGACTACCAACACATTCATTATAATTTACTATCAAAATTGTAACTTATTTTGATATAAATCCCATAATTTAAAAACACAGATCGCTGAATCGTCAGCCATCTTCCACAAGAGACTGAAAACCCACCTCTTCAGACTACACTTCCACTGAATATATTAAAAAAGAAAAAGTACTAACTTTTCTCTCCATGTTTTATAGGTGTGGTATGCATTTGTCTATGATGGCATCTGTGGTATTGCTGCTGTACTGTATCCTCTTGCTCTAGCTGTGATTATTGGTGCCATTTTAAAGGCACTAATGAAACCTGGCTCTGAGGATTCTGTGCAGTGTTTGGGCTGGACCCTGTGGGCCCCCCAGGACGAAGCGGGGAGGGAGGAGTTCACCTTGATCGCTCTGTGATGCGCCATGTTTGTGTGCCTTTTCCAGAAGCAGGCAATAAGAAGAACAAAGGGCAGATCCAGCGCAGTGTGGAGACTGGCATGGCAGTGGAGTACCCGCGCAACGCCATGGCGCGCCAGGCCAGCCGCGACTCCACCAACGGCAGCATGAACAGCTACAACTCTGAGGGGAAGTAAGTGTCATCTTCAAGCCAGCTTTTCTCTCTCTCTCTCTTTCTCTCTCTCTCTCTCTCTCTCTCTCTCTCTCTACCCTTCTCCCCATTTTTTCAGTGGAGTCCAATTCTGTTACTGGTTATTGCTTCTTCAGCATGAACAGCTACAGCGCTGAGGGGAAGTTAGTATCATATTCAAGTCAGTCTCTCTCACTCTCTCTCTCACTTTCTCAATTTCCCTTTCTCTCTCTCTCTCTCTCTCTCTTTCTCTCTCTATCTGTCTCCACATTTTTCAATACACTTCACCTCTTCTGCTCCTTCTTACCTGTTAGGTCACTGAAACAGGTCTTATCTGTGCTGAATGTGTTCTTTTATGCTGGCACATCCCTTCACCCTCTCTCTCACTCTCCACCTCTCTCTGTCTCTCTCTCTCAGTTACATAAATAATACATGTTAAACAAAAGGAGCGGGTCTAAAGATTATCCATTAAAACATCTCCAGGTCCGGAGTCTATCAATGTATAATATAATGATACTCTGTACAGAGAACTAATCCTTTGATGCTGCCTTTTGGAGCTCTCAGGGGTTTTGAATAAGTAGAATGTGGTTAATTAATTGGTCCAGTTCTCTAACCCATGATGAATTCAACACTGAGAGCCACTGGCACTTTGAATGAAGCTGTTAACGGTTTTGAGCATGGTTAACGAGGAGGATATTCAGCTTTTAAAACAACATCCTACAGTGCATTGAATCCTTTACTTAATACATTAAGTAACGCATGTCTCATTGTCAGATATCTTATCTTAGGTTTGAGGTAGATTTTTTTTTTCTAGTTATCCATCTTAAGGAACAGCATGTAACATTTTTGGGTTTTATTGGAAAACATTTGACAACAATATTACAGATCTTGGCTTATATGCTTACGTTTAACAGAATGCATAAAATACTCACTGGGCATTTCACTCAAACCCAATTTGTGCTCCCCATTGCCTCTGAAAACGAAGAAACCTCCCGAAACTGATAATATAAAGAGAAAAGAAAGGCAAATCTGTGTAACGGGAAAAAAAAGCCATAAATTCCCGCGAATGGACCAATCACATATCGAAATTCAGAAACAATTTTGCATCTGAAAGTATGGCGCCCCCAAATTCACCTTTGTAATGATCCATTCCACAGAGATAAGTTCATTTCCTGCTTCCAGTCACTCTCTCAGGTGACTTTCCCTCCCTACTGATAATTACAACATCCTTCATCATTCTCAGATCAGAGTCAGAGTCAACGTCCTTAACCGGGCGGTGGCCTCAAGCCGACAGCTCACTCACTGTGGCGTGCGGCAAAACGGGCAACGACCGCAGAAGCATTCAGGCTAATTAGGGTCTGATTCATAGGAGAGGGACCTATTTCATACTTATTCGTATCGAATTCGCGACAACGGCTGGCATCTCCGTCTGACATTCCTGAAGGGATTAGGTCATGGAAACCGAGGCTGCTCCAGAACAAACGCGTTGCACAAATCTAAAATGCAGGAATCTTTCAATGCTGCACGTGTGGGTGTGGGTGAGGGGGCAGTAAACTGGGATGAACTGTGCTTAAATGTACAGGTGACTGACAAAAAGAAGGAAACGCTTGAGTAAATGAAGGATTTCGGTGCTTCTGGTGCATTTTCGAGCGTGTTTTAGGTCCGCTCAACCCCTCGAAAGGGCAAGGTAACCCCCAATTATGGAGTGATCACCTTCATCCTATGGTGAAGCATTTCTATCCTGATGGGAGTTGTCTCTTCCAGCATGACAATGCCCCCATCCACAGTGGCCACCGAATGGTTTGATGAGCGTGAACGCGATGTAAACCAATTGCCATGGCCGTCTCGGTCTCCAGATCTCAACGCAATTGCGCACTTATGGGAGATTCTGGAGCGGCGCCTGAAACAGCATTTTCCACCACGAACAACAAAACACCCAATGATGCAATTTCTCCTGAAAGAATGGTGTTGCATCCCTCCAATAGAGTTCCAGACACTTGTAGAATCTCTGCCAAGGCGCAATGAAGCCGTTCTCGTGGCTTGTGGTGACAGAATGCCCTATTAAGGCACTTTATGTTGGCGTTTCCTTCATTTTGTCAGTTGCCTGTATATCGTTGCCTGGCTGCGTGAGAAACCCATGCCTGATAATCGTGAAGTCATAATTCTTGAGGTCCGTAGTGTCCATTGACCTGGAATCTATTTCTCTTGTCCAGTCTGATCTTCTCAGGGGTTCGCCTGGGGGCGGACAGTCAGTTCAGTGACTTCCTGGATGGCCTGGGCCCTGCACAGCTGGTGGGCAGGCAAACCTTGGCCACGCCTGCCATCGGTGAGTGGACCGCTCTCTGGCCCGGCTCCCACCTGTTTATAACTGTTTTGTGGATCACAGCTTCCGTCCTGTCTCACCCACTATCTAGCTCGAGAGCCTAAATAAATCTCTCAGTAGCAAAGTGTTGAAGATGGCTCCTGAATCCTGTTACATTCATTAGAACAGAAGTGAATTAACGTAATGGTCTTTTCGAGCGATGAATATGCACACTGCTCAGCGTGTTCTAGCAACCTAATTTCCACTTGTAACAAGCACTTAAATTTTATACAGCTCTTGCTTTAATATGAGGTATCACTAAGTCTAGGTTATTATAAATTAACCTATTAAAAAGAGTTCATGCTGATTGGTCTATTAAGAATGATATATAATACATATTTCCTGGCAAATAGATACAACTTTGCAGCCTTTAAAATTGAAAAAGGGTAACCGAATCTCTCTTTTTGACATTTGCTGCAAGGACTCAAGCTAGGTCCTACAGGCCTTCTCATTTAGAATACTTATTTTTGCCCACTAATCCAAAATTTCAACAGCATTAAAATCGGCGTATATTTATAAAATATTTATACATATTTCGGCAATAATCTGGAGTTATGTCTTTACTTTCTCACAGTTCCTATTCATGTCACTATTCTTACATTTTTGTAAAACAAATTTGCCCATAATTTAAATGTTTTCCTTGGGGACTTGTTTCACAGTTCCACTTCCCGCGTCACTATTGTTTTACAGTTCCACTTCCTGTGTCACTATTGTTTTACAGTTCCACTTCCTGTGTCACTATTGTTTCAAAGTTCCACTTCCTGCATCACTATTATTTTACAGTTCCACTTCCTGCATCACTATTGTTTCACAGTTCCACTTCCCGCATCACTATAGTTTCACAGTTCCACTTCCTGTGCCACTATTGTCTTACAGTTTCTTCGTTGTTAGTGTTCTGTAATCCCATAATTAGACATAGGATGCAGGGATTATGGTGGGTGTTGGCAGTTGCTGACCTTTCTGTCTTTCTGTCCAGGAGATATTCAGATTGGAATGATGGACAAGAAGGGGAAGCTGGAGGTGGAGGTGATCAGAGCGCGTGGCCTCACACAAAAACCAGGATCCAAATCCCTCCCTGGTGAGATACTTCATCCAGCAAGTCGAAAGTACAATAAATAAGCTCTCATTTTGGCTATTAACAGCTGAAGAGCCCTCGTGGTTATCACTTAAATGTTCAATACTGACACAGTGATATGCTAATGTCTTGTAAAGTCCAATCTGTACTCAATATTAATGAGACAGGACACAATCTCATCTGTACTGTTATTGGAATAGCAGGTGCCATTCAGCCAACTTATGAGTTTGTGTGGCATACTGCCCACATATACAGTATATACTGTACACAATGTTACACTGACATTTAAGCACTTTTTAGAATCTCCTAAAAATAATGACAAATACTAATATTTGCTGCTGTATATCAGCTCATCCAAACGTACAGAAATGTGAACATATAATGTATAAATTTGATATGGTCACAGAAGGACTGTATCCCTGCCTTGATATTGGCAGAATGGCACCCTTATTGACTCAAAGTATTGCCACAATGCATATATGTTACACAACCCAACCGTTACAGCGTATAAATAGTAGTAGTAGTAGTACACGGTTTATTTGTTTATAAAAAAATGAGATAAGATACCATAATGTACATGTGGCAGCAAATCAAGCTGAATTGAAAGTACATTTTACATTGGTATAATCTAAAATATAAAAAAATATAAAAATTAAAATAAAATAAAATAAATAAATAATCTAAAACATAAACAGCAACATTAAAAGCATAAAATAGACTGACATAAAATAGACTAACCGACACACAATAATGTGACAAACCGACATACCAGCACACAACAATCATTACACTGTTCACTTATTTAAAAGTCAATATAATGTCATTATTATGCCTTCAAGTATAGTTGATTCGACGCATAGTTTGAAAGACTACATTTCCCAAAAAGCACAGGGTCCAATGAAAGACTGCAAGAACCATTGGGTAGCATTGCTCTGGAATCATTCTTTCCTAGTTGTGTGTGAGGTAATGTGGCCGCATAGCTTTTTGTAAATTGGCGTAATTTTGATATAACTCATTTTAATGGCAGACCAAGATGTGAATTACTTTGTGAAATGTGAAAAATTTTCTGTTGAAATGACATGCATGCCTGAGGTCCATTCTGTACTATCTGAAATAATAGATCATCTAGTTATTTTGTGAAAGGTCTTGGGGGAACAAGCTACAAGTTTCTATTTTTTTAATTGCAGTGTTTATTTACCTCTCTTAACTTCAGCTGCTTCTTATGAAGTTGTTACCTTTTAGATTGGGTTGATTAAAACAGGGCCAAGGGTCATATCATTAACACACAATCGAGGACTTCATGTTTAACATAATTGGACCTGTCCTTAGGAACTTTGAGTCAATGTTTTACAAATTCCCAGCTGAATTAGAAGAACAAGTGGTCCTGGTGTGCCTTGTGTTTTAATGGTTAACTTCAGAAGACAGTATCAAGACAGGCAAAGGGACTGTCACTTTCACTGTCAACACATTCTTTCTTTACCATTTCTCTTTTTCCCCCTACAGCTCCGTATGTTAAGGTCTATTTACTGGATAACGGAGCGTATGTAGCCAAAAAGAAAACAAAGATTGCACGAAAAACACTCGATCCGTTATACCAGCAAGCACTGCAATTCGACGAGAGCCCACAGGGTAAAGTGCTGCAGGTAAGAAACATGGAGCGGGTGTGGAGCCACCCGTCCAATCACATTCTCATCACACTCAAAAGTATTGAGTTTGAATCAAAGGAGATTATGTTAATAAGTTATACTTGCCTTTGCCAAATCATGTAGACTACTGTGTGCAGTTTTGGGCACCATACTATAAGAAAGATATAGAAGCTCTTGAAAAAGCACAAAGAAGGGCAACTAAATTGGTTCCTGGTGTGAAATGTAAAATGTAAAAACTGAGGACACTTAATCTATTCAAGGTTAGCAAAAGGAGACTATGGTGGAGAAAGACTTTTTCTTAGTGCTTATTAGCTCTTTTTAAAAATGTAAAAACTTTTATCAAAAAGTTTGTCGGAAAAATGTGCTTTTTGGAACAAGGGTCTTTAAAGTATCAAAGATGAATGACCAAAAGAAAACTTCAAAAACAAGGCGCTGCTTTTGAAAAAAAAAATGTAAAGCCTTGATTCTCAAGGTAGCTACCACTGACTAATTTCAGCACTTGCCTTTATCAGGGTGTCAAGAATAGGGGGTGATTTGATTGAGCTTTTTAAATTTGGGATTAACAAAGTGAACTGCAAAAAAAAATCAGGTTGAGTTCTGTCAGCAGGATGAGAAGGCACAGGTGGAAATTAGTTTCGCAGTTTCCGCCCAGGTCATGTACTAGAGGCAGAGACCCTTGGGGTCTTCAAGCCCAGGCTGGATACATTGCTGGATACTTTCTGTGGGTAGATAGTGAACCTGTTCATCTCAGCTGCCATTTTGTTTGTGCTGTCTTCCTAACAGGTAATAGTGTGGGGAGACTATGGGCGAATGGACCACAAATGCTTCATGGGAGTTGCACAGATCCTACTCGAGGAGCTGGACTTATCCAGTACAGTGATTGGCTGGTACAAACTGTTCCCCCCCTCCTCATTGGTGGATCCTACGCTAGCCTCTCTCACTCGACGTGCTTCCCAGTCATCCCTTGAAAGTTCTGCGGGACCTCCGGGCGTCCGATCCTAGTGAGCCCGCAGGAAAACAAGAGAGGGAGGGGGAAAAGAAAGTGGAGAAAAACCTAGAACAACAATCAGAAACAGACAGAATCACGATCAAAGCTTTGTTGGAGCCTGACAATCACTCCTGTAGCTTTTTATTTCTGTAGAATTTTTCTCTCTTTTATTTGGATTTTTCATTATTTTATTTCTTGTTCGTTTAACGTTATTTTTCAAAAAAATATATAAAAATAAATAATAATAATAATAATAATAATAGGGCTGTTGCGGAACGTTAGGGAAAACTCTGACGTGATAAAGGGACCACAGGGTTTAACGCTAAAAACAGGCCGCTTGACCTGATCAGCAACGACGAAGAAGTTACGTTCAAATAAACGGATCGGCGGAGTTCGCTGAGCGGAGACAGAGATGTTCCGTGCCAGTCCAGAGATATTGTGCACCGGCAGCTGGTGTGACGTCTCTGCCCTGCCCCGTTTGGCTGACGCAGGACGCAGGAACCGAGTCACTCCAGACTCCACGGATGGCTCGCAGTCTGTTTACCGAGCGCGTGCAGACGACACGGATCCCGTTTCGCGCCCTTCTTCTCGGCGGAAAGCCCTTTCCAGTCTGTTTTATCACATGCTGCTCTGCCTCTTCTTTTCCGCTGTCTTCAATGTTCGTTTCGTAACACTGGCGCTCACATTCGCATCACGAATAAAGGCTTTTATGTTTTCCGATATTTGCATGGAATAGAGGGGGGGAAGAAAGCAATCTCTCTGCTACCGATTCTGGGGACGTTTTAGAAGAAGCAGTGCCACTTTGTTTATTATCATTATTATTATTATTATTATTTTGACAGTGAAACGTTAGCTTGTAATGCCGCTTTTTCAATCGAATCATGAACACGTCGAGTTCGACCCTCTGTGTATAGATGTACATTCTGACCTCCCCCCCGCCCCCCGGGGGGTTGACCAATAAAAGGGGTTTTAGCATATGCCACTTTGAGCTGTCGCCAGGGCGACGGCACGCGTGTCGCTGGAGACACCTCGGCCTGCCCTGGCGAGGGCGTGATAAAAAATTTGGTTCAGTTTCACTGACTGTTTTATGGGGAGGAACCCTGCACATGTTAGAGTTTTTATCAGACTTCCGTTTACATTATTTTGAGATTAACGCAAGCACAAGAGCTTGATTTTTTACTGCAAAAAGTTTAACTTTTTAAAAAAAAAGAAAAAAAGAGAAAAAAGCCAAATTACAATTAGCTTCTTTTACGTCCATTTCATTTCCTCTTTGCCTAGACTTATGAGGGAAAAAAACAAACAAACAAACAAACAAACAAAAAAGTCATTTAGAATTCCCTTGTGCATTTTCTGTGAACGTGACAGTTTAACCAATCAGATGAGCTAGGAGACAGACACCAACACAAACAGCCAATCACAGGCCTCCTTCTCCTCTCACCTGGAGGAGTAGCATGACTCTGGAACTGTTTCAAGCTGCATGCACATTTTGTAAAACAAAGCAGACACAAAACTAAAAAAACTAAAAAACTTTATTGAAATAGATATGTGTGTTAGTTCCACATACCGTAGGCCAGCTTGTATGTTGCATGTACTTGTACAGATTGCTCGTAATTAATATAAAGAGATAACCAAGAAACCGAAGCCATTCATATCACACGTAGACATTTGGCACAGACCAGGCCAACCCAGACCATGTCCCTCATGCTGGTGCTGAATGTCTAGAGAACTTTTTTCTTTTTTAAATGTCTTTCTTTCTCTCTTTTTTTAACCCTATGGAAGGAAGTGCTGTATGTTAGTCAAATTGAACCCCAAGCCCTCTTTTGTTGAACATGCTGGTGTGCACTATAATTTACTGATATGGGGTTGGGGTAGAAAAATACATATGTATAAATCAGATCGAACTATATATATATAAATAAATATAAAGTATAATTATACCAAACGTAATTATACATAGAAAAAAGTATATTAGAAGTACATTAGATATATATTGAAATGAGATGTGATTATATATATATATGTATATATATATATATATATAGTATACATGTAAAAATACACATACGCTCACAAACCCAAGTGCTTGGCACACGGTGTAGATCTGAGAAGCTGTGTGGGTCAGTGATGCTTGCTAAGAGCCCCACTCAGATTCTGTGGGGCTGAACTCCAGTCCATAGGCACCTCTGAGCTGGCCCCGCCCCACTCTGGGATACTTTGGGGAATTGGTGGTTTAGTCCTGCAAACAGCCATACTCAACTCCGGGGTGATGGTACACCCCTATTCTAAAACAGTTATCAGATCACTACCCCCCCGCCTTTTTAACTGAACCTTCAAATCATGTCATGTAAACATGTTTAATAAAATTTACTTTTCCTGTCCGGTGAGGCTGATTCCTTTACTTTGTCAGTATTATTGAAAATAAAATTAAAAAATTAAAAAAAATGCTGATTGTTTACAATTTATGTGTTCCACTGAAACAACGAAAGAAGCGTATAAAAAAGGTATTCACTGCAACATTTCTTGTTTGTATAACAGATGTGGCTCAAAATGATGTGTATGTTTTATATTAAAAGAGTTCATTTTTATTATTTACAAATAAAAGACTGTGTGGAAGAAAATTTATTTGGACTTTCAGAATGAATTCCTGTTTTTTTTTCTTTCTGTTAACTAAACCGCAGGTTCCCAAAACAACATGGAAATTAGCAATGATTTTAAAAGAGTTGTGCACTTATAATAATAATAATAGGCCTACACAAATATCTTGAGCATCACTGAACGCCGATAGATCAACATTAAAATACACCGGACGTTCATTTCAATGCCGTGAGTGTCCTCTCAGCTTGTGGGAAAACAAACATTTTTCTTACGTTATGCAAACCTAACCCTTAATGATCTATGTCTTTGGTACAGATAGCCATCTAACAAAAGCAGCAGAGATCGCTCAGGCCCATGGAACAGGCTAATGCAGAGGTTGCGATAGATTGTACAGAGAGTACAGAGGCGGAATGGTGGGATTCTGTCCTCTGTAGAGATTCAGCGTCAATAGTCCAGCTGTTTTTTTACAACCGCACCACCTAGTGGACAGACTCTGCACTACACTGTGCTGCTGATCAGAATCTCCATAATGTCGCGAAAGGTCCATCAGTTCCGAAAGGGATGGTTGAGTCATTTTAGGAGAACATGGACTGAGGTTTTAGTCAGGCAAAGCCTTTACATATTCAGCTAAGCTCCAACTCAACATATTTATTCATCGGCGTGCATACACGTAATGCACGTTTCACTTTTAAGGTATCGAAGTCTATGTAAACTCAATTATTGAATAGAAATATTTCTGCATTCTTTTCATTAAGATATGCTGTTGGTTGTTTGCTGGGCCAGTTCTAATAGCAGAAAAGGTGAAGAAGAATTGTGGTCACTCGCCGTCGCCCTCTATGAACCAAACCCCAGAAGGAGGAGAGCATCAGGCAGTGCAGTGATACAGTGAGTTTCTTTCCCCCCATTTTTTAAAAACAATTATAATTCACAGTGTTCTTTTCTGGAATTGTACAGTTCTTTGAGGATGCCATTGACATCCTCTGCTATGATGTCATCAGTTAGATTCAACTAGGATGTTACGGCGTGTTCTACAATAAATACCGTAGTGACGGGGCCTCCCGGGTGGTCTAGCGGTTACAACGTTCGACGCTGGCCACTGCGACCGGGGTTCGATTCCACCGGCCATGCCAGAGTCAGCTCTGGCTGGGAGTGCCACTACGGGGCGGCAATTGGCTGTTCGCCCCAGGGAGGGGGGAAGGAAGCCGACATGAGTTTGCTGCATATAGGAGTACCGGAGTTACGGTCGACGGCTTAGCGAGTGCCGTCTCGGAGGAGACGATACTGTGCCTTTGTCACTGCCGGTCACAGGGCTACGGCAGCGAACTCTGTCTGACAATACGACGGGGGGATTGACATGAAAAATAGAGGGAGTAATTGGCTACTAAATTGGGAGACAATGGGAGAAAATCTGAAACAAACTCTTTAAAGAAAAAATAACGTAGTGATAGTGCGCTTCAAAGGGTTAACACATAGTCCACTCACAGTCCTGTTCTTTGCCCATTTGCACACCTTAGCTCCAATTTGCCTGGTATGGCCTTGGAGACCTGGCAGCTAGTGATGGGTGAATGAGGTGTGGCGAAACCAAAGATGTGTGGAGCTACCATACAGTAGAAGTAACTCACTGACTGACCAATCATTTTGAAGAGCAAACCTTTTGATTTTCTCAAACATGTCAATGATCGACAGATCATTGTAGCCCCGCCCATGTTTTAGTGTCACGATACCTCTTTTTCCCATCACTACATTCTGGTTTCACAAGCAGCCATATACACGCCCTCTCTCGTCTTGGCTGATCAAATGTGCCCATGTTCCGCGTGGATGAGTACCTGAATAAGAGGGGCATCACGGGTGGAATGTCAACAGGAAGTGAGGGGAAAAGGTGTAGGGAGCACTCCTTTCACTCTCCTGCTCGCACTCAGAAAGAAATGCACACTTGGTAGCACAGCACAGCTTTGATCCGTGAGCCAGTAGAAGGAGCTCCTTTGTGTTTGCCGAGCCATCATGGTGAGCGCTCAGACTGTGAGTTCATCATACACGACACGCCCAGGCTCAGGAATCGGCCCTCATTTCTGCAGCCAATAAGGGCATAACCCTCCGTCTGCACTCCACTAGCTGAGATGTTCAGTCACTGCGCTGCAGTTCGGTCAATCTGGCTGTCCTTCTACAGTATGGCTGGCCACACAGATGTAGTGCAGTCACAAACCACAGTCTCCATTGTGTTTGTCTTTCTCTGCGATGTGTATGTGAGTGTGTGTGTATGTAAGAGTGTGTAAGAGAGAGTGTGTGTACATGCATGTGTTGATACTACACAAGACCAAGGGAACAACAACAAACCAGCCAAATCAGAAATACTTTGATGGCAAAATAATTTTGGAGATCATTTCCTGATGTAGTTGGACTACCACACACTACAGTAGAACATCCTATCTATGAGGAAGCGCCTTGTAAAAGGGGACTTATTCATTGCACCCTGGAGTGGTTTTCTGATCACATTCACCACACAATCAAATCACCAAGTGTGACGGTGTTGGTTCTGCACGCAGCGAGTTTCGAACCGAGGGATCTCGACGCGACAAGAGAGCGATTAAGCTCGCCGAGCCAAAGACTCAAGTCCCTAACTCCAGGAACTAATCGCATTCTTATCCACGTCACTCTGCAGCGGGCGCTCACCTGAGCCCATCCGCTACACAAGCACGACCTGCGATGGTCAGGGTTTAGATGATCATCTCTCCGAAGGCTAGAGTCAAATAAAATAAAACAAATCTAATCCGGAGTCGTTTCTTAAGCGACGCACTTCAAACCGGAGGCCCACATGAACACTTGCTCTTGTTTAAGCCGGAGGAGCAGGGGAAAGTTCCAGGGGCAATCTCTCTCACGCCCCGTGTGATTGGTGCCCTGGCTGTGACCTTAGCGGGGAAGGCAGACACACCGAATCCTGGAGCAAGGAGGCAGCAGATTGAGTTATTAGAAGATGCTTATCAGCAGCTTCCAGGAAGCCAGCTTCTCCTTGGGACAGATCAAGGAGATATCCTGTGGTCAATAAACAAACAAATATCATCTAAATATAAGCAAAAGTACTTTTTTTTTCAACTGTCATATTTGCTTTTGAATTAATCTTACCGAAAACAAAAAAATGCCTGGAAGGGATTTAGGAAAGATCAGTTATCTGGATTCTTCTTACATCACCACTGTGTTCAGGGTTGATAACAAACACTGTTATAATTTTCATTTCATTATTGCTCATTTTGTATATATTCAGATACCCTCATGTAGCAAGATTATTTACAGATAACTGCCATACTTGAGTAAAGAAAGGGTTCTGGTGGCTCTGTTATGGTGTGGGGTGCATTTTCCTGCCATGGTTTAGGTCCATTCAACCCCTTAGAGGCCAAGGTAAATGGCAATAAATACAAAGCCATTCTGAATGATCACCTTCATTCTATGATGAAGCATTTCTATCCTGATGGTAGTGGTCTCTTCCAGGATGACAATGCCCCATCCACAGGGCAGGAGTGGTCACTGAATGGTTTGATGAGCATGAAAATGATGTATGCCATATGCCATGGCCATCTCAGTCACCAGATCGCCCGATACAGCGTTTTCCACCACCATCCCCAAAACACTAAATTATGGAATTTCACATGGAAGAATGGTGTTGCACTGCTCCAAGAAAGTTTCGGACACTTTTAGAATCTATGCCAAGGAGCATTGAAGCTGTTCTCAGCGGTGTGTGGTGGCCCAACACCCTATTAAGATACATTTTGTTGGCGTTCCTTTAATTTGGCAGTTACCTGTATGTTTATATCATATTTTGTATTCAGTAAGTTTCCCACATAAAGTGTTCTCTTAAGCTGAGATAATAAGTTGTGAATTATTGGGCTGTGCAGGAACAATAGTTCTAAAATGCAATATAATGATGGAACTTTAAATTTATCAAAAAACAATGACTAACTAATGTTTTTGAATGGATGCTGACCCAAAGTTCCCATTTTTTAATTCATTAAATACATTAGTTTAGCAAGGCATTAATGTCCACTGCTAACAGCAAAAACTGTTTGTGGATGTGTGAGGTAACCCTATAAACAATATAATTTAAGCAAATGCCATAACAGCATTATTTGACAGTAGTTTTAATTAACTTTGAATTAATTATGCATCAGAGTACTTTCCCAGTGGAAAACCCCCCACGCAGCCAGAATTAATGGTGGTATTTTGGAAGAGAGCTAATTGGTTTAATGCAAAGAGAAACAGATTAACCAAGTGCTACAACCCTTAAAAACATCAATCAAACCAACATTATTTGATAGCACACTCACTTCTGAAGATTGCAGTAAAGAATAACAAGGCTTTTAAATAATTACTGCAGGGCAAAATTCCACCTAAATGCAAGTATACATTTTAGAAGGTAGAAGGACTGAATTAAAAGTTACTCTTTCATTACTTGGGAATGTTCAACTAATTGGTAGCTGCTCCACATGTGTTGAGTTAACTTTTTTCTAAGCACTTTCTTTATATTAGTCAATTAAAACAAATTATAAAATTGTGTTGAAATGATTGCCTCTCATAAACTTTTATTTCATTGCAGCTCACATTATTTTATCTTTATCACAAGTAAAACCTGTCGCCTTGTTGTATTTGACATACTCCCTTGAAACTACGGAATTCAAACGTTCAAACATTTCCCCATTGGTGAGCTCCATAGATCTTGTGCTGCCAGAATATTCCCACTAGAGGGCGTGTTTTTGTCAGTAAATGATTAGTAGTGTGTTGAGTCAGCTTGACCATGGTCTCCCCTCCACCACCTTTTGCAAAGGGGATGGACACTTGCAGTGACCCCTGTTAAACTGACCCTAATTCCAAAGGAACCTGTGTGCCGATAGAGGGTCAGCTGTTTAAAATGAGTCAGGCCTTTCCCTCTCGCCTGGACTGAACATTTGTGGCAGGATGCTGACACCTTGCAACAAGAAAGCATGTGCATAACAGCTCTG
Organism: Aldrovandia affinis; assembly: GCA_029706075.1. Taxonomy (NCBI): domain Eukaryota; kingdom Metazoa; phylum Chordata; class Actinopteri; order Notacanthiformes; family Halosauridae; genus Aldrovandia; species Aldrovandia affinis. The sequence continues at coordinate 792,963 of JAINUG010000177.1, forward strand.
CAAAACCAGTATATACATTCTGTAATATTTATTTTCTCCTTAAAATAAAGGCTGGCCAGTTGCTCTTGATAGTTGTGCCGAGTGTTTCCTGTGAATATCTTGACAACCATCTTAAAATGAGAGCCAATAAAAGTTGAGCCATGAGCAAACATTGGAATACAAAAAACATTGCAATACTACTAATACTAATACGACTACTAATAATAATACAGTTGTTATAATAACCATATGACATTGAACTGTGTTTTACTGGTGGATACTAGTTTGCAGAGGAGCACTTGAGAAGTCGATAGTGAGGGTGGCATTTCAGTGAGGATGGTTTAGCAGGGGATCACTGTGCCGTGCCAGTGGCAGTAGGCACACTGTGACGTGTATTGTGCTTTCAATGATACGACGAGGCCTACAGTCAGCACGGTCCCGGTTACTCTGAGGTTTAAAGGTGGCAGATGGCACACTAATATTTATGTTATTAGCCAGAGCTAAAGCACAGTGCACAGTGGGAATTTGTAATTATGTAGATTCCATTTCAAATTCCTAATTTCCTCTTTGTGAAAGTAAAGGTGTAACATGTGAGCCAAAAGCTGCATATATATATAAAATCACTGCATATGTATAAATATATATATATACATAAAGAAGGTAGGTATTTTCTTATCATTCTTAGTGATTTTTAAAGAATAGAATATTTTTAACAAGCTGTGACCATTTCTACAGTATAATTCTTCTTTTTTTAAGGATAGTCAAAAGTTAACCTAAGTTTAGTTTGCCTAAAATGCACTAGGCCAACATATAAGCTTGAGCTTGATTCTTAATGCAGCTATTTATTTTCTGTATTTTTCAACGCATCAGCATTTCCTGTATTCAATCAATAAACCATTCAAACTTTATTTGTATAGCGCATTTTTACAAAGCAACATAGCAGTCCGTTAGTTTCACTGTGCACAAACAGTTTTTGCATCTACCCACGGCAACTGAGCGATCGTCCCTGTTCATTGAGGAGGTTGACTTGCAAACAAATTATTTTTCAAGTGTCTAGACAGGAAGAAGAGCTTACCGTGCATTTCTGTGTTACAACTGCATCATGCAAATGGTGCAAGCGCTCATAGGAATATTATTTATGGAATTAGCATAAACACAGGCTGATATTGCAATGCTGTCATTATTAATAGGAACTTGCCAGGTCTTCTGGCCTCTGGGTACCCCTAACTGTGGGAAGTGCAGGAAATTACGAAAGTCCTTCTCCTACCAAAATAGTCTGTGGTTAAACTTTCAGAACCTTATCTTTCCTGTACAGTGTCCTTTGTTTCAGAAAGGCGCTATACAAAATATATATTACAAATTATTATTATTATTATTAAAAATATTACGAAAGTCCTTCTACCAAAATAGTCTGTGGTTAAACTTTGAGAACCGTATCTTTCCCATACAGTGTCCTTTGATTCAGAAAAGGCGCTATACAAAATATATATTAAAATAATATATAAAAATATATATAAAATATTATTAATAATAATAATAATAATAAACAATAATAATGGGAGACAGTGGGAGTTAGGCGGAGTGATCAAAAGGAGACAAACCTAATTATCATAATGTCCACATATAAAGGTTAAAAAGAACTATGCCAAACTTCAAAGACACATACTTGCATTGTATAGAACAACAGACAAACACAAGAAGTACAGAACTGTACAAGACAGTGGACAATAGCAATGCTAACGCTGTCAACGTTGCCTCAATGGCATGCAATGCCAATAAGCTAGTCTCTCGTGAGGTGGGCTGGGGAAAACACAAAAAAATCCAACAGATGCTGGCAATAACTGAACACTGCCGCAGCCTTCAAAGTGAATCCGGAGAGGAACGGTTAAGAGTGGAGAAATCAGAGCCCCGTCTTAACGAGCTGTCAGATACCGCAGGCTTCCCTTCAAAACGGCACTCCCTGAACGCATCGAGAGCTATGGACACGCTAAAACACTGTACATCAATCGTGAATCCCGGGTAGAAACAGTCTCTCACTCTCTCACTCTCTTCGCTTTCACAAACTTGTTATAAACGGCACGGTGCCAGCTGGCGCCACGAGGCCTGCGCCTAATTGGCCACTGCGTCACCCAGGGAGGGAGGGATTCAGACCGCAGGGCATTCCCTGCTGGCAAATGCAGGCGGGAGGCCATTGTTGGGTGACACTGATAAATAGTGTAAAATCAAATGAAATCAGCGACAAAAATAGATGACTGGCGAGGCACCGTCGGAACTGCCTGTTCCTGAAATCATTCAAACTACAGCATAAACAGGATACCACCTGTTCAGGAACTGGGGGGGATATATATAATCAGCTATTATGTCTATATGAAATACACCTGGACACCTTCAGCATAACAGAAATAGTTTTTTTGTTCCACAACGTCCGAGAAGTCTGAAAGTCTCCTCTATTTGTGCAACATACAAGCACGAAATGACAGAAAGTCTCTCAAAACTGAAAAAGTTCAACATTGTTAGTGATTGGGATTCATTTGTAATTGTTTGCGATTTCAGTATTTCTGATACCGTTGACAAATAATTGTGAATGTAAATGAATGTAAGTTACGCACGGCGCAAATTGAAATGAATTAAAGCCGTTGCTTTAAGCCCTCTGGTGTCAAAAACAAACCACCGATTGTTTTCATCCCAGAAATCCAAACTAAGGTAGTCAGTTCACGAGGAGGCGATGAGCGTTGCATATTATCCCTGTGTGATTGCGAAGCACCCATAAGACACCACTTCTGTCCCTACAGCAAATATTTACACAGAAGTGAAGAGACTGTGTTCACAGAAACATAAGTGCTTGACACTCCTGGTAATACTGTTGCATTATCAAAATTACATATGCAGCATAAATATTCATGATTGAACCTGTCGGGAAAGAAAATAACGAGGCAAAGCCTGTTTATCCAACGCTGAAAACAGATGTAGACAGAGAGACCGCTTTTGTGAGACAGAATCTGTTGATCACATTTCTCATGCAAATACTGAGGCATTCACCTGTAGCTACACGTTGTCCTTTTGTGTAAACATGCCTATTCAGTGCCAACTTTCCACTTCCATATTCCGATGACAGTTTGAGCATGCATTTAAACTACTTTGCCGGTTGTGTTGACACGGAAATAGTTCTGTAAGGGTCATTAAAGGGTCACTGTTGTGGTGTGGTGAATGTAAATTGTCCTTTTGCATGTCCAAATGGTGGATCCATTAAATATAATATTTTATAATGACTCTTGTACCTGATGAACAGTATATCATATAGAAATGTGTCACATGCAATATAATAAATAAAACATATACGTTCAATGCAAATGCAAAGATAATCATTTAGAAAAGTGTGCACCCCCGTTTCATTTCACTGGTTGCTATGCATTCTGATGATTTTCTTCCAAGTCAACGGTGAATGGAAGAAAAACGTATTTGATATGACTATGATCAGTCACCACATGTTTGCAATTCATCAAAATGGGATGTTTCATCTACCAATTTCTATGTGTAAATGGCTTTGCATGTTTTATGCAAAATTTGATTAAAACAAAATAACAGATAGGTCACGTGAATTTTTACAGATTACAGTGTTCCAATCAGTGCAATTAGTTTTACCAATGACATTCAATAATTTTGTTCAAATTCAAACTCTCACAATATGAACTCAATTTAATTTCAAATTGAAGCAGCCTACCATTCCCTTGAGAGTGCCTAAACTGTTATGGAGCTGGGAAATTACGCGTCCAGCTTCCTCCTGAGTCACTTGACTCGTTGAGTTTTGATATTACCGTACTCACTACTTTGCCAATTTGGCAGTTGCCGACCCCACCGACACTCTCTCTGTGTGTCAGTGTGTGTATTTTATTTCGGTTTGAATCACGTGGTCGCTGTGACAGTAGCCCTTTGCCTGAGAATAGAGAAGCGAGACAGTGAGTGAGTCAGAACGGCAATAGAAGAGCAGAAAAGGCGAAAAAAACGCCAATGACTTCAAAGCCCAGAGTAGGAATAACATCAAAGAACGCTAAGTGACAATTCTTTTTTTACAAATGAAAAAAAAAACTGACTTTTTAAAAAAACGGAACCTACGACGCATTCGAGTTTGATGCGCGCGTGCTAATTTATTTGCTATTAAACAACCCGTCACAAGACCGGTACTGCTTCTCGGATGTAAGTAGAGAACGACCGTCACAGATTTCTGTGTGGATGACAAATACGCTTTATTGCCTTTCGCCTCGAGTATCCCCTCGACTCCCGAATGGAAACTTCATTACGCCGCGCGCCGCGTTTCTCGGGTATACAGAGCGCGTGCGGAATTCTGTGCGACTCTCCGACTAAAAGACACAGATAACTATAAGCGTTCAGACAAGCGCATCGGTGTACGCTATTCTTTTTGTAAATGAAAAACTGTAGGAAGATGGAACTGATTACTAAAGCCCGGCTTGTAGCCCAACTATGAAAGTGCCTGTTCACTTAAAATTGTTTGGTGCTCTGACGATGTAGAATCAAATCTGTTTGTTTTTCTTTTAATATGTGTGCGTTTGAGCTGTTCAACGTAAGGAAATGAGCCAAATGAACAGAACAAGCAAGGACAAGAGTAATGTGCACATAAAATACCTATGACGTTGGTGTACCTTTATTACTGTTCTCAAACAGAATACGGATTGTTCCGATTTTTTGAACCAACTGTCTAACGAAAAACGCATTTGGGCGCAGTGTTTATTATTATTATTATTATTATTATTATTATTATTATTATTATTATTATTATTATTAAGGAATCCTAAATGCAAAAGGAAAGGTAACGATGCCGATGCATAAACCCCGCGAGGGGACACTGGATTGAACGCAACAGCTTGCACTTGGCTCGTGTTCGCGATTTCACAATTCATCTACACAACATAGGCTACTTCCTGTGCGCGTGGATGCCACATTGTGTAAACTGAGTTAGCCGAGAAGAACAAGAACCCTACAGGTCTTCTGGGTTTCCCTCCCCTTACCAAATATCTACCCAGATAGTGACACTCCTTCAAAACCCCCCATCCCATTGAGTCTCCCTCAGATGGCTACAGCGCAGTGACGCTAACCCTTTCTACAAATATCGGAATATTTGAACAAGGAAAGGAAGCAAGCGAGCAAGCAAGAGTCATAGTAGCGGCAGATGGAAAGGAACACTTGTGTCTACACCATTTGAATAGTTTCATTTGCGTATCGACAGCGCAGCTCCGTTTTCACAATTGTACTTTACCGTTCCGAACTCAGTCTCGGCGCGAGCCCAGTTTATATGTGCATGACCCCGGCACACGCGACGCACTCCCAGCCTAGGCTGGTGATGCCATGCCCCGCAACCACAGCGGTGATGAAAGTGGTTCCTCCGGGCTCTGGATGAAGACCTCTCCGGGTCAACGTACCGAGGGCTATGGATTGAAAGATGTGGAGTCCGGTCGAAGGATGGTGAACAGCGCTGCGAGGACGGGTGACGGCTTGCTGTCGGCTGCCTCTGGCTCTTCTCCGGCCACAACAGGTGCAGAGAGCGTGAGGGTGGTACAGGGAGCCCGCCTGAGCCTGCTCGGCAAGCCGCTAATCTACAGCGCGCAAAGCGGCAGGAGAAACGTGCGCTACCGGAGGCTTCAGAACTACCTGTACAACGTGCTGGAGAGACCGCGAGCCTGGGCATTCGTGTACCACGCCTTCGTGTAAGTACACTACACACTTCTGCGTTAATAGCTGTTAATACTACACCACTGTAGCCTACTGCAGCAGTATTTAAAACGTAAACATTTATTAAAAATGCACTTTTCACCTGTTGCTATACGGTACTAGATGCGTTGCTTTCCTTTACTCACTGAAATGAAGGAATTTAAACAGTGATGGACTTCACCGTTACCTGTTTTTCTGTGTGTTTGATACAATTGCCCTATCATTTATTTTAATTCACAATACCAGCACATCGTTCCCTTCCACTGATCCAAGCCGAATATATAGAGTACTCATGTATGTCTTATCTAAGGCGAACACTTACCCAATTGTTCTTTTTACATGTGTATCAAGTGGCATATTTTAGCAACTTGTCAACAAAATCTCCGAGCAATACAGTTCTTGACATTTTTTTAAATGAATACACCATAACTGTATTATTAGGGATAACAGGTTAACAGCCTGGAACGTAGATAAATGTAGCCTAGTTAAAGGTTAGTAGTTTGGGCAAGGCTAAAATAATTTAGATTTAGTTTTAAATTGCATTATTGCCCAATAACATCTTTTTCAATTGGCTTTAAAAATACATAACACATTATTATTATTATTATCATTGTTATTCAAATCGAATCTACTACTATCACTACTGCTACTAATCATAGTAATAGTAGGCAGACATTTGTGTGTAGCTATCTTCAGAGGCTGCCTGTGCGGCTCGAGCCCAGTGAGGCATTACACTGACATCCAGGTGCTGCGGTTGGGCTGCCTGGCAGACGGTAAGATAACGTTTTCTCAGTTCGTAAGAAAATACGATGGTGTTAAGAGCGGAAAATTTTGAAAATAGTAGCCTTTCATCTGACGGTTTGCTTTGAATATTCACCACTTACACAGTAAGTACGCAGTAAGACACTTTCAGCTCCGGAGTGGCACTTTATGACTGATGGGATTTCGCAGAGAATTAATTCAGTTGTGAATTGCACAAACCTTTCGCTCTTACTCATTAGGCGCAATTACTCACAGTTTGAGCTCGCTCTCAATAAACAGTGTATGTTTAGTTTTTTTAAGACAATAAAAAAGAATGGAAATATATAATAATAAAATATTACATATATATATAATAAGGAAATGTATATAGTATAAGCAAAATATATCCTAGCCCTCACTGGGAGTTCCCATTGGCTGTTAGCAGTGGCCTCTGTCCGTCTCTCTGTCTCAGTCAGTAAGCCACAGCCTCTGCATTTGATCTCCAGAGTGCGAAGCAGCGCTCTTATCAACGTTTCGCTTTGACGCAGACTTAGCAGGAAGGAAGATGTGGCGAGGGTATGAGTCTTTTCAGTAAACAGCGCTGTAACAAGCTCTGAATGTGGTCTGCTCTCTGGGGCTCCAGTGGGGGGGTGGGGGGGGGGGGGCGCACAGTACAGGGGTCCGAGCGGATGCTGGTTTCTAGTTTCTGTGAGGCAGCCGTGGGTCACTCCGACGTTCCCTGCCATGGATCTGAGGAGAACCTTGTTCACAAGATCTGAAGAGAACTTCTGTGTATGATGTTTGGAGAAGGGACCTTGTGCGTGTGCACACTTCTCATCTCAGAAAGGCAGCAGTGGTGCTGGAACAGGACCTCCTCACTGCTCCCGTTCCTTAATTATCATCTGACAACGAAAAGAAAAAGACAGACAAAGGTTTAGACGCAGAGAGGTCCTCAACGCCGTTTCATTATTTCCAAGGTCTCGTTAAGGCGCTATCCTTTTTTGGATCACGTCTGTGGCTTGAAGGAGTAAGTCTCCCAAAACACTGGCCAATTATGACCTGGGAGCCTCTCGCAAACTGTGCGCAGATCTCCATGCCGCGAGGCAGGATGTTGTTGTTTTATTTGCGCGCACTGGGCAGCCGGGGTCAGGAGGGTTAAGTCCTTGCATCTGTGCCGGCCGTGAGGCTGCAGAGTGCTCAAACGGACACGGCGCGCATTTGTAGGAAGAGAGAGAGAAAAAAAACGCCCCTGTCATCCTGCGCGGTCACCACGGTTACGAATCGCCCCGGCGACATTGTCTTGGAAAAGACAGAAGTTACGGCCGTTGAGCTTAACGGTCGCGCGGAGTCACTCTCGTGGAGAGGCCCGCTCGGGCGCAAAGGTTTCGGTTGCCGGGGCCTGGTTACGTAAGGAACAGGCAGCCTTGGGGCAGCGCACGGACGGCCGAGGACCTGGTGAATGGTCTCTTTCAGCCTCGGGGGGCTCAGGGGAACAGACGCTACCGCGGAACCAGAAGCCCCCCCCACCACCATGTAATAAATCATGTCTGAAGTCTGTGTTTGATTCTATTGCCCCTCGCGCGTGTTGCTAAGTGCCCTTCGGCAGTGGCGAGCGGGGGGTGAGGGCCTCCAGTCGTGAGGGCTTATCGACTGTACAGTGAACTTTTACACCTTTAACGGGGATGTGCCTGGGTGGTCCCGGCTGGTCAGATCAGGCCCGCGAGATCAGGCCATCGAGGAGCTCATCCAGAGGTGTGGGTAAAATCAAGGGTATTCCTTTAGAGACAAGAAAACAATTACATTTTGATTGTTATTATTATCAAGTGGCTTAGCAATTTGGGCAGTGAATCTTAAAAATGTACGGCATACAGTAAACAGCACGACAACAAGCACATTTTAGAAAACAAAAAGATCATCTGAGTACATCAAGGCCATATCACACACATTAAAATGTAAATACGACTAATGTGCAAAACGTAGACAATATTTTAGTTGTTGTAGTCACACGATAAATATCAGTTGCTGTGTTTACATCAGTTGCTGATGCATGCTCTTTGTTTTCGAGACAACAGATTGACTCGTGAATAAGTACGATCACACCAAAGTCAACGGCAAATGTGCAAGACCGTTTCTGTCGCAGAATTCTGTAACCCCTCTGATCTTTATAAATAGTAGAAATTCACAAGTCACCACAAACAGAGGAAGGTTTGGAGTCAATACTGTCTTTTCCCCCACATATTTCCAGTTCACTCACCGTAACCATAATGGTAATGTTCAATCACACGTGTTTATTCCAGTCCAAACATAATGTTGAGGCACTGTCTGTGAGGAATGGTGACGTCACTATGCGCTGGGCTCGTTAAGAGATCCAGACCGCTTGGTGTCATGGTAACGAGCTTGCGTTCGATGTGGGCAGCACAAGCTAAGCCTGGTGTGGGTTCAATCTGTCCTGGCCCTTTCTGACTCTATGGTACGATAGGATTGAGGTTCTGAACTGGGATTGAAAAGCTACTCCTGGGAGTCAATTATTTTACGTTGGAGATGAACCTGTCAGACAGGATTTTGCCCCACTGTAATGAATTCATTAATTTAGCTAACACTAGGGAGTGCATACTTGATTATTAAAATACTTGACCATGAGATTGCTCATCAATTACTTTGATCAGTATTCAAACGCTTGTTAATTAAGAAAACAAAATGAAGGACAGTACAGTTTTATTCATCAGTATTCATGGGCGTATTCGTTCAAGCCTTGGAACCCTGCATAAAAGAAGCGGTAATTGATTTATGTTATTATTTTAGTAGTGATAGTGATAGGCATTACAGATCTCCTAAAGTTTCATACAGTGCTTGGGGGAAGGAAGGGATTTGAATATCCAATAATATGGGCCTTAAAATACCATAAAATTAATCTAAATGCACATCCCGGAAGACACCTCAACAAGGGTGACTTATACTGCTTAACGTCAGTCCGAGATACACAGCAACATCAAATATAAAAGACAAGCTACACAGCAAAATACATCATAAGGTACAAATACAAGCTGTTTTGAATCATGTGAGGCCATTGTTACCTAAATAGACCCCGCTCAATAGGCCAGGTGAAATCAGGTGAAGCGTTGGGACAAGTGCGGCCCTGCAGGTCCTCAAGGAGCGCAGCACTCATTACACCGTCACGAGACGAATCGTGTTAGACGTGACTGGAGGCGGCGGAGAAGCGCCGCGCAGGAGACCAGGAGGGGGCGAGAGTTTTTGGGAGCGCGAGGGACAGAACCGGTAAGCCGAGACCTTCCGTTCACGATTAAGGCTCCCAAGGCCCGGTAGCTGGTCGAGGGAGCTGAGGTTCTGTGGCGCTGGGGTGAGGGGGAAATGGTTTCTGGATTCGGTCGCGGTAGGATAGTGTTGAGGATGCGGCACCAACTGCCGGGGGGGTTACCATTCTTCAGATGTCAGGAAGAACCAGCGAATGGGAGCCAGTGATACCGGATCGGTGAGAAGTGAGAAGGTCAGAGTGCTGTCAGGCGATACTCCATGGTTCCCGGTGGTCTGGGAAGGGCGTCGCCCTTATAGGGGAAAAAAATCACAGGAATTCCACACATTCCACGTGTAATTCCACATGTATGCCTCACATTTCTACATGTATATCACATATATGTCACATGTGCGATCACATGTTGCCACAATCACTTCACAAGTATTCACACGTGATCACGTACATACATGTGGAGGTTTGTTTTTGTGTGGACATTTCACCGTGTGCCGGTGGATTGCTGAGAGGCAGAGAGGCCGTTGGGGGACTTCACAGACTCGGCTAGCAGATGCAGCAGGGTGCGTAGGCAGGGCGCGAGCTGGCGGGGGCAGGTCGCAACCAGGCATGCTGAGAAGCGAGGGGAGAACTTCACAGGAGAGAGAGGTTAAAGCGACGCCGCGGGCGATTCGCCTTCCTCCCGACGCGCAGCGTCTCACGCCCAGACGTGAAGTTAGAGCGATGCGAAAATATCTAATTGTAGCTTTTGACCTCGTCGAGATCCGCCATTAAACGAGGCGAAGGAAACACAGCCGAGGCCGCTGTCTGAGCTCTCCCTGTGCGTGGCTGTGACCCGCTGGGGGCCCACCGCTGATTAGAGGCCGATCTTAAGGCTACGTATGTCTTCTTCACTCGCGTGTCCAGTTTTCCTACGTGGCTCCGGACCAACCGGTGATTTTTCCAGCTGCGTCTTCTATGGCTCTCTGTGTCTTTTATGTCTTTATTCAGTCGTGTATTTGTCAAGGACAGTGCAAGTAAATGTCGCTACGAGTTAAGAACGTGGAACAGATGCACTGCATACAGGGTTTCTAGTCAGAGCTCATTTGCGACCCCTGTCCCCGGTTAGGCTTTTGAATTTTAAAAGATGATCAATACAGTTTTCATCATTACAAAACACAGAAGCTACACGAAGTGAAAAGAAATACAGAGTGGAATCATTTATAATAATTAGCAATAAATATACATGTATGCATCCGTGTACAGTATGTGTGCGTGTGTGTACATGTGCGTGTCCATCCAGTTGAAAGTCTTCATGATCAATGATTGCACATTGATTGCAATCTATGCATTTCATGGTGATTTCCAAGGAAGAGAACCCAGTGATGCGCTTGTTTTGAAAATGCACCGGTCTAAAACACGCCGGACTCCCTGGAGCTCTGTCTTCAGAAGAGATGGATGTGAGATTGTCTTTATTGAATGGTACGCTATTGAGCAGGTATGGGCAATTCCGCTACTTCGAACCATTCTTTAGAGTTGCCTTTCACTTAGCCACTGATTAATGCCTGTAGTCCCAGGTGAGTTTATCTACTGTTGAAATCATGAATCAGAGATGAAAGATCACGATGGAGAAGAATGAGGCTACCCATGGATAGAGTTTACCAGGATATCAAAAAAGTCCTAACTGACAAACTAAAATGCTTCCAATGTTTTTAATGCCCTCTGAACTGGTACGAGTAAAATACCTTTTTAGCTCTCTTTCCCCTCCGTTGAAATCTTTTCTCTGATTTCCGGACATGATGTGCGGGCTACGGCCAAGGCATAGTGCTCTTTGAGAACGCTTATTGTAAGAAATCAATGGAATTGTTAATAGAACAATGTGGAGTTGAGGCTGTGGAGATGAACTGTAGAGGAAGGAGGTTGACAGGCTTAGAGTATTTGGAACCTGGATACCTGGAAATTAGGGAGCTGAGGTGAAAATGCAAAGAAAAAGGAAGAGAGTGATTCAAAGAAAAAGGAAGAGAGTGATTCCATTTTAAGTCTTATAAGCGTCAGGGATTGGTAGGAGGAAGACTGGAGGTGTGGCCCTTTCTCCCGAACTTAAGTCGTTGAGTTAATTTTGATTATCGCTTGATCTTGATTAAGTGGTAATTATTGAATATTAACTGAACTAGAATTGTATGGTATTTAGGCTATACAGTATGTTTGTGGAATGCAAATCATGGATTTAAATATGTATGGATCCATCAGGACATTGGTTTAATATTTTACAAATAATACTTTTGTCATGATGTGCTTAAAAATGAAACATTGCAGTCCTATCTTTTGAAATCTGTTTGGTATTTTTATACCTCTTATACAAGTGCATTTGTTCCCGAGAATGAAAATGGACAGAAAAGTGCAGCCGGACCGTCCCTCTATCCTTCTTCGTTCGGTAGATTTATGGGAAAGAAGATTGAGCTTGACGCAAAACCAAATTTCTTTCTTTATACCTTCTGAAGGGTGAGTCCAGCGTTTTTAGTTCTCAGCGCAATATTCATTTTTGCACTGCATCGGATTCAGCTTCTGGAAGCCGAATGGCCACTCCAATGACCATTTCGATAACTCAACAGCGGTTTCCTCGCTGCCGCAAATCCTGTTACGCGACGCTAAAGTGCGTGCGTTCGCTTCCGGAGCGACCTCTCTTCTCAAGGACGAATTTTGGCGCCCAGGCCGTGGCGCGTAGGTGCTTTCTGACGCCGTGCGTCTGTGTCAGAAAACGACTCGGAACGTGTACCTGTGGCACAGACAAGACGGAGGAAAACTCTGGCACGCCACGGCGTGAGCAGGGTAGAGAGGCGGCAGGGGAAAAGTGGGCCTCCGTCTCTTTTGGAGGTTGCAGTGCACCGGGGATTCATTTTGCCCTGGACTTTGAGGTGTTTTTCTCTATTTCCTCGGGCGGCGTGCGCGCGTGAGCGCGAGGGGAGCCTGAGCCGGGCCTCTTACACACAGTGCTGCCATTCAGCCCACCTTGGGATTAATGAGTTCTTATCCCCGCAAGTATGTCAGACGCAGGAAGCCGTCGGTAAACGGATACGCGCCCTCGGTGTTGTGTTCCGCGGAGGCATGCAGAGCTTCAGCGCCCGGAACCTCTGCCCAGTCATTGAAATGATCTCACGTCCCCACTCGCTCGCCCCCCTCGCATGCTCGTGAGCTCACCGCACGCCCCGTTAAGTCACCTGACACCTCCGTGAACCCTACCGCAGTGAAACGGCCCCCGCTCCGTTTCGGCTCTGCCTCAGCCATCCCGCCAGTGATTCAGAGGCTCAAGACCGGCCGCGGGATCTGCGTCCATCGCACTCCATCGACCCCACCCACAGTGTGTTTACCCCTCCCACACCATCTTGAATCCCGCCCACAATGCTATAATCCCATCCCACTACCTGTGCCCCCGCCCACAGCACGCTGACCCCGCCCACGGCATACTCCAATCCCACCCACTTTTCTGTGACCCCCGCCCATCATCGGTGTCCCCGCCCACAGCACACTGTCCCCGCCCACAATGCACCCACCATTCCGGATCTCCCCCACAGATCCTACCTGCGCCGCCCCCCACAACAAGAGCGACCGAGCGACCGCACCTCCGCTATCTCTGAACCCACCCCCAGCGGACGGATCCCACCCGTCACCCCGCGGTCCCGCGCTCAGACCCACAACCACATCCGCAAACAGGCCTAACTGCTCCTCCTCCGTCTGCTCCTGCGCTGTCTTCCTGAAGCTCTGTTTGTCTTGGCGCCGTCTCAATATTTACACCAGACCGGTCCAGCCAGCCACAAGCTGTAAAGCCACAATAAACACATTGACGACGTGAGTGTTCACAATAACAGCAATCTGCAGGCCCTCTCGTGCTGAGAACCCCTCCAAATGTTATGTATCGTCGGACGGCTGGAGCGAGCGTGTGCGATTCGCGCGCCGCCTCTTTCATTCAGCGACAATACAGCAACAGTTCGAAATACGAATGGATCCCTGAAGGTCACACATTCATTCACTTCTCTACATGAATGGAAGGGTCTTTGCAGCACAATGCAAAGCGCTGAACAGCACGGTGACACACAATGCAACACATCTCGCCCTCCCTGGACACATCGCAATGCCCATATACAGTAGCATCTGTACTCCGTATCTCTTACGTAAGAGTCTCCTGATTAGGCTTTTTGATGCCTTGCAGTCCAGAGACCTGCACATTGGAGACAGCGAATTGTTAAATTGGCTAGAAGTGCTGGTGCCAACTTGAAACCGACAAGAGGCCACAAGAATTACTTGAATGCACTGTATTTGACCCCCCCCCCCCTTTGCTTAATTTTCCATTCCTCAGCTATGTACAGTAAGCGTTGTTGTTCAGTCTGTATTCAAATGCATTTTAATCTTTCAGTAAGGCTGAGAGGGCACACTTCCTTGGCTGGCTTTCAGATTAGCAGCAGACTTGTGGCGCTCAGTTTGTTGGAAAATACAGTGCTGCTGCAAAGAGCCTGCTTTTCTCTTTGCTGTCCCACCAATGCAGAATGCACCTGCTAATTATCAGCCTTAAAATAGAGACCAATCTCTCTCTGTTTCTGTTTCTCTCTGCCCCCCCCCCCTTTCTGTCTCTCTCTCTCTCTGTCTCTCTCTCTCTGGCTCAATGCAATTATTTCTTTTTCTTTCTCCATCTCTTTTTCTCCCTCCCTCTCTCTCTCTCTGTGCATCTCATTCACTCATTCGATTAGTCTGTCCCTCATTCTCTCATTCGTTTCATTATTTTTACTTATGTCTCCCATCTCGCCCCTTTTCTCTCTCTCTCTCTCTCCTTCTCTCTTTCGTTTGATTTACCCTTCCCTCATTCTCTCGCTCTTTTATCACTCATTTCTTTTTCATTATTTCTTATCGCTGCCCGACCGCACTCCCTCATTCTCTCTCCTTCTCTACATCCACCTCTCCTCTCCTCTCTCTCTCTTTCTCTCTCATTCCCAATTATGCGAAGTCCCATCAACGGCGAGTTTGAGCCATGCGCGCGCGGCCCAGGGCAGCCGGTCGCAGCCGAGGCGCGGGGCAGCTAATAGGAGCCACACAGATTGAACACTTCCCACTTACAGTCACTTCTGACTCAGCAGGCTCTGAAGTCGAGAGCAGAGGAGTGCTTCCTCTCGGCCCGGTAATGACTTTCCAGCCCTGAGCCCCACTGGACCGCAGTGTCACCACAGCCGGGCACCGCGGGGCCCGCTCCTGTGATAAATCGACGCGCCATTTCGATAAGCTCTCACCGCGTTCCCCCCTCGTCCCCACGGAGCGTCCCCGAGGGCCCGCTGTCCGCTAAGCAGTCGCAGGAGTGAAAAGAGCAGAATAATCGCTTCCGCCCCCGCGCCCCGGGTATTGACAGTCGCTGTCGCTCAGCCCATCGGCCCGCCGCCCCTCCCTTTCCCCGCCCGCCGCGGCCCCTCCGGAGAGACGCCGGCGTCCCGTAAGGTGCCTCTTTTTTATTTGTACTAGAAAGTATGCGAAGCCAAAAGCCAGACTCTGACTCAATGGAAAAAGTCTGTGTCAAACTCAATCGAGGATGATGTCTGTAAGCGAGAGAGGGAAGGCCAGTAAACAGTGTCGGGGCCTGTTCCAGAGAGAGGCGGAACTGCGTGGCGAGGCCTTTGAAAGAGGACAGTGTTTTGATCCTCCGCGGGCAGGTGACATAAGGCAGAAGGCGCGTTCCCGAGCTCCAGACGGAGTGGCCGGCTGGCGTCCGGTCAGGTTCTGCGGGCAGGGAGGGGGATCTGGGACGGCTCTCTGACACGCGGAGGTCCCAGCCCCCCGCCTGCAGCCCGCGCCTCCGTCTGGGTAGCGCAGGCCGTGGGGGAACGGGTCCTACACAACCCCCATTAGCGTCCTTCCTGGGAAGCACCGTCATAGAAACTTAATTGTTATCTTCGGTGACCCCCAAGGCTGAGACCCAAAACCAGGCAGCTGCCTGTTCCCATTAAAATAAAGCCCACAGGACCCATGCACTGCTGGGTCATTAGCTGCTTTTTATCTATTTTATGAAAAATGAATCAATCAAAGACACCAACTGGACCATATACAGTACATAGTCAAAACCCTACAACACCAAAACTGAATAACAAATGAGATATGTGCTGATTTCATGTCAGCAGAAATTGTTATTTTAATTGTTCCATTTAATTTTCATTGTATTAAAAGCTTATTTTTAATAGTTGAATTTTATATTGTATTGAAACAAGTGTATTGCTTCACCGTATCAATGTATTAATTTTAATCAGAAGAGGTAATCGTGTCAGTTTGGTTATTTTGAGTTATTTCCAGAAACAAAACTCCTCTTTTACCATCTCTTTAATTGCCTGTCTTAACAAACAATGGTGGCATCAGGAATTTGATGCTTGGAATTTGAGTGCATTACTGTTGCATAGATCAGATGATTTCCCAGCTGATAAGGAGCTGATTGATGAACATAGATCAGGGAGGTGATTATTGGGGTCTGTTGTCACCGGAGGTAGAAGCAGGTACCCTGCCACCCTTTCTTATTGCCCACCAACCACCGGAAGCACATTGCATTGTTGTTGTCTCTCTGGTGTTCTTCAGTATGAGGGGATTCCCAGGGCCTTTATGAAACGTTACTGCAGGGCGTTGTCCTGCTCACACCGTTACGGTTTGTCTGTACTCCGTGTGTCATAATTGGCTTACGTTTACTCAGTAAAAAAGTTTATTGACCAAGTTCATTAGCTGATTCATGTCATCTCTTTCCTCCCCTTGCCGCGCTGGCATATTAACATCGGCTTAACGGTATCTCGAAGAGAACTGGCATGTGCTGGAAAACTGTACCCATATGCACAGTTCCTCCAAGCAGCGAGTGGAACAAAGAATTACATTTGCAGAGCGCATTGGCAATAAAACACTGGGCACTTATTAACGCGTGAATTTCTTCGACCCCAAATGATTGAAACATTAGCATTGCTCTTTTTTCGTGCACTGGGCAATCACTCTGGCTTCTTGCATCGGAAGCTACAATTGCAATTGAATCGGACGATGGAGAAGCTGGATGGTGAATGTGGAGCGGGCGCAGGTGTGCCAGTGGGAACGAGCGGGAGAACAACAACAAACGTGCCCAGTGCCCCATCATGGCATTTCTGTCTCAGCCCCTGCCCGTCCTGTTTGTGTCTCCGTTTCCCGTTTGGCTCACGCGACCGTCACGATTTGGCACGAGGAAGACGTTTCTTCAGGGTGTCCTGTCCTCGTCCAGGTTTCGGGAGGAGAACTGACCCGTCGTCAGAGGGGGGGCCTTTGTCTTCCTGTGCACACCGTAGGCGTCAGAGACGGAGCTTGTGTGCGTTCTGCGGATGCGAGAGGCATCCTCTTTAACCCTCACCAGTCTCCTGCCCGGACTTGAGCAGCTAGATGTGGAGGAGGCATTGGCTGGCTGTGTGTGGCAAGAGACAGAATTTGGCCTCCCTCCCCCCCCCCCCTCTGGCTGATCCATATTACTGTTCTCCTTGTTCTTGTTCCTCTGACTTAATGGTGAAGTGGGGCAGCAGATCCTTGATCCTGGGAATGGGGGGGGGGAGAGGAGGCGCCGCTGCGATTTCGGCGGCAGAGCCTTCGGGCCGACGAACGCGCGGTGGATTTGCATGATCGCCCGCCGGTTCACGGAGGGACTCCGCAGAGATATTCTGGACTTATTCATACTAACTGTCCCTCGGGTCCGTACTGAACTGGGAAAAAGGGCATTCAGGTATGCAGCTCCTTCTGCCTGGAATCAGCTACAAAACCACCTGAACCTACAGGAGCTGGTCTCACTGGTTGCTTTTAAAACACTTTTAGGTGATATTGAATCCAGCACATCTGGCTGCAGATGTTTTGAATGATTATGAATGGTACTGTGATTTGCCCTTGTTTTTTGTTTTAATTGTCATATGTTTGTTTTTAATTTACTTTTGTCTGTAAACTTGTACTTGTAATTGTAATTGTGCTGCTGCCTATCTTGGCCAGGACGCTCTTGTAAAAGAGATTTTTAATCTCAATGAGACTATTCTGGTTAAATAAAGGTTAAATTTTTTTTTTTTTTTGTTCAAAGTCTTTTTATTTCACAAATAACATAGAAATAACAATACAATTCTTCTTTACAATATTTTCACCCCACCCCCTCGTTCTCCAACAGAGCCCCACCCGCATTGCACTGGTACTTCATATTCAGTAAATAGTAAAATAAAACCAGATACATACACATACACATACACATATACAAAAAAAATTAAAAAAATACAACAAAAAAAAAAAACTAAATGAATATACAAACAAATAAATAAAATAATGAAAATTAAAAGTACTCGAATAAAGGAGGAAGTGGTTCATGGCGTATCATTGGCGGAGATCTTAGAAGCGTCTAAAATAAAGGTTAAATTTAAAAATAAAAAATTAAAAAAGATATTGGAAAGGCAGGAGGCTTGTCCGCTCACAGGATCACGAAGGATCCCTCGGGGCGATGCGGCTGTTTTGAAAGCAATGAAATTCCAGGCTGCCCAGACAGCGGGGCGGAAAAAAACACGGGAAATTTGTACTTATTGG
Organism: Aldrovandia affinis; assembly: GCA_029706075.1. Taxonomy (NCBI): domain Eukaryota; kingdom Metazoa; phylum Chordata; class Actinopteri; order Notacanthiformes; family Halosauridae; genus Aldrovandia; species Aldrovandia affinis. Next base: position 811,231 of record JAINUG010000177.1, read on the forward strand.
CGTCGTCGTCGTCTTCTGCCAGGTCAGGTATTTTTACTGTGTGTGTCTTTGCGATATCTGCCACGCTGTCGAATCACAGTCAAGGTTGTTGTTCTGGTTGGCCTTTGAAGAAGCGCTCGGATGGGCACGCTGCTCCTTTTAAAAAGCAGGCGGATCTTCAAACAGGCAGATCAGTCAGGTGTATCTGACAAAAAATGGCGTATATTTCCCCCCCCCCAGCCTTTGACAGAGACAACACTGTAGCAGAAAAAAAAAACATTAAACAGGAAAAGGGTTGATTTCATCAGAAGATGTTGATTGGTGCAAATCGCAGTGGGCAGCACTGCCTCAGATGTTGTAGAAAGCGCGTGCGACTACCCTGTGACCTCCTCGAGCTTCGGCCGGATCTGTACAGGCCCGGGTGATGGAGTGCTGTGGCGTCCGCTGACGACACAAACCCAGTCCCTCCGCATCGCCACCGGCCCTGTGCTATATTTAGCAGTAAATAGGAAACCTCCCCTCCGGAAATGAAGAGACAGTTAGCATAGTCAGTCAGCGCTCCCCGTAGCTTGTTGTCACACGTTATCTAATATGCACCTCTAGGGCATCTGCTGCCTTGACCTTTTTGTTTTGCACAATTTCTTTATTCATCAAATGGTAATATTGTTTCCCATGCTTATCGGTCTTTGACAAATGGACTGATGAGAGGCTACATGAGTTGGATGTATTTTGTGGACCTTTTTTAAAACTTATTTAAAAAGAATTCAGTTATTAGAGTGGGCCACATTTGCGTGCAGAGTTGTATTATTTTATTCATGATTTAAGGACTCTTAAATCATGTGGTAGTCGATTCTTTAGATGTGCTTGTCACCTGCGGGTCTATGAAATACGTTGTAGCTTGGACAGTCAGTCCCACAGACGGCTTAGCATGGTTCCTTTTAGATTCTTATACATCATTTTTTCTAAATGGCTGCCTGGCCCTTCAATGCATTGGAGCCACTGGAGCCGAAATAAACTTCATTTCCCAGCAGCCCGCAGTCTCACACCTGAACGGAGTTGAGCGATTGGGACTAACGAACATCTGAAGGCCATTTGGAGGCCTATTTAAAGGGCTGATTCCGATCACATGGAGAAGGAGTAGGAAAGTGTTTGGAATGTAGAGAGAGAACCTGTGAAGTCTGTTGACCAGCCAGGATTTGGAGAGAGAGAGTTTGAAAGTGATTTGGATTGTTTATTGTGTTTGACCTGGATTGTGTGAGGACCCCCTTTGGATATTGACTACTGACCTGGATTGCGGAACGGAACTGGACTTTGACATTGGGTACCGGATAACGACGATGAGTAGGATTTTTGACTTTATGTGTGTTGTATTCCCCGAATACCCCGCCCTTTGTTTTGTCTGTGTCAAGATTTGAGTTAATAAATGATTGTTTTGTTTATAATACTGCCTCTTCCGGGTTATTTAACCTGCCTATGCCCTCTGCAAGGTCCGTGCGTGTTGCCAAACCCCTAGGGACACCACATATGGTGGAGAATGCGGGCAGAGGGCATCACTTATAGGCAAGAGGAGGTAGTGAAACTGTGAGTGGGAGTTGTTTTGGGGTTTTCTGAGAAAGACTCCACGATGAAAGGGGAAGAGATTCAGAAACTGAAGAAGTGTTGTTGAGACCAGAGGGAGGACCTGGATAAGAACCAGAGATGGGCGGCCATGGTTGAGGACCAATGGCGAGTCACCCTCTGGGAGGTCCAACAGCTAAAAGGTGCCCAGACTGAGCTATACAGGATGAAGGTGGAGTTGGGGACCTCGGAGGAGCGCCACCTGATGGCTGTGGGGAAATTGCAGGAAGAGCACCTTTACTCCCTGAGAATGCTGGGAATCATGGCTGGGGAGCTGGAGAAGGACAAGGCATCACTTGGCGATGAAGTGAGGCGTGTACAGGCACACAACCTGGCGCTAGAAGAAAAAGTGAACCCTAACCTCAGCCCATCCCCTAGGGACACCACAACATGTATACTGTATACCGTAGGGTCCAGAAGTCTAAGTCCACTACAAGTTTGTTTTCATTGTTCATCATTAACTACATTTTTTTTTACTCCTGTGGTATTTGTTTTTCAAGAATGTCATAAAACTGAAACAAATAAAAAATGTTTGTTTGAGAAAGGATGGTATGAAATTGAAATATCCATAAATATTTAGTTTGCCCAGCATTGCCTTTCATTTCCTTAATGTTGTGACACCTTATTTTTCATTTATACATGGACATTCCTAATACAGTGTGAGTTGTTTTGCTCTTAACAATTAATACTGGATATTTACGTAATATGGTCCTATGTGTTCTTGTTGCTACTGCAGGTGCTTTAATCTTGAAAAAGGAAATTTCCTTTGCAAAGTTTTTTGCCGCTGTTTGTAATTATGTCAGCAGAGCTTAGAGTGAAGTAGTTAGTCAAATTGTTCTCCTGAGTAAAACTTTTGGGTTTGTTTTTGATGATTGATAAAAACAAACAGATCTTGGTAGTGGACTCAGAGTGGATAAGACTACAATGACAGACAGACAAGATCTGATAAGAGACAAACACAGACATGAGACAGGAACTGAACTAGTGTTATTCAATAAACATGTAAATTTGGGGAAAGTAGTTATTGTACTTATTATTATTACTTCGGTGGAAGGCCCGTCTGAGGACTACTCAGTAGTAGGTTATTGTACCGGGTATTTCTTGCATGGTTAAGGTGTGGAATTGTGGATTAGCCTCTCTCCTTAGTGAACAGATTATTAGGTGTCCAGCCCAACCTGGCACTGGGACAACTGCTCTGGTGACCTCTTCCCACACTCCTTTGTGGCGCAAGGGATTGTTGTGGCAGCGCTGCTCAAAACAGAGTCACGTTCTGCAGCCTGCGGCCGGTCTAATTGCCCTATGCCTGGCGCCCCTGGCTGGCGTGGGGGGTGGAGAGATCAACTGCCGGGCCCCTCCCTGGCTGTGAAGTGTGAATCTGGAGGAAGCGCGTGCCTGACATCCCGGTCTTACCCGGCAGTGCCAGCTGCTGCACCCGAAACGAAGCCTTCACCAGCGCCAATCCCCTCCCCCCACACCCCCAGACTTACACCCGACAGGTTGCGGGAGCGAATCCCGTGGGCCGACGCTGATGCGTATCGCGATGCCCTTGATTTAGGTGCTGTAACCTGGACTGGCTGTGTGACACTGGATAACGTGAACAACAAACAATGTACGTTGCCCCCGAGTTAGGCCATCTGCTGAGCAGATCTGTAGTGTAACGAGCATCATGTTTTGCAGTGGTGTTTTTTAATTTATTTTTAGATTTTTTTTGTCTGATTCTGCTCTTTTTTTGCCTTTTTAGCCTGTGTATATGTCAGAAAATGAAAAGCGGGCAGCCGTGTGTCAGAGTGACATTGGTCTCGGGACTGCGGTGAGAGTGACCCAAAACGAGATCCATCCTGAGGCCTCTCATCTCTTAACGCCCACTTCTCCGCAAGCGTGATCGCCCCCCCAGTGTGTCGAGTCTCACACAGTTGTAGGAAATCACTTTGAACCCCGTCACAGATCCAGCTAGGTGCACCTTTTTTTGTGCCCGAGGAAAAAAAATTATAATGAACAATGGGGTTGTCACAACTCATTTTGGAGAACCGAGACTACCACTTTGGAGAACCGAATTACGAGGCCTATCGTCTCCTCCGGGCTCTGCAGGCTCTGGGCACCGCATGATTCTTAACAAACCTCACCAATATTTAGTTCCCCTCCGAATCGGGGGGGCGTTGCCACAGGTGGCCGCTCTCGTTACGCTGCAATGAAAGGCCGCAGTGTGTCTGTGCGGTGTGTAGACGACCGCATCGTAAGGGAGCGAGGGCCGAATAAACACTAGCCACTGCTCTGGGGTGAGTGAGGACCGCGCTGTGCTCCCTCACGGCGGGAAGGGAAGGCTCGGGTTGGTTAGAAGCGGCAAGGAGCATATACGCACTTTCCTTTTCCTTTTCACGGGAAAAGGGAAGGCGTTAATTCTCACGGGCTCTATCGTTGACTGTGAACCCCCGTGGCAACGGAACCACCCGAACTCCCGCTGTCTGTCCGGTTCCCCCTCCGTTGGGGAGGCAGCGGCAGGTCGCAATTAATGGAGCGCCCAGGGCTGGCGGATCCTGTCGTTCCATTATTCATGCGCGCTGCCGACTGTCCCCGTCCCGGCCAGGTTCACTACGCTACAACAGTCACACGGCTGGAGTTCCACCGGAGCGCTCGGGGGACGAGGCTTTCACCAGGGTTCAGCCGACACGACCCGCCGATGATCGAAAACCCCTCAACCCGCCCCGCCATGTGGCTCAGTAGGTAGAGCACGGCGTTGGCAATGCTTAGGTTGTGGGTTCGATTCCCACTGGGACTGCATATACTGAAAAATGTATGCGTTCCCTACTGTAAGTCGCTTTCGATAAAAGCGTCCGTTAAATGGCGTATGTTATGTTATGTCCAAAGCCGATCTCTTGTCCCCATGTCCACTCTACTGCCCGCAGTGTGCCGGCACAGTCAGGGAGCTCAGCTGTCCTCAGATGAACAGACCACATTTGGGAGCAGCTGCTTTAATATCAGGCGGGCGCTGCATCTGAGACAGGATGGGACTGTAGGTCCCACGTTCGGCCTTAGAGTTGTTCTGGGTCCGCCGCCCCAGGCCGGGCCGGGCCCCCTGCCACCGATTCCCCGCAGCGCCCCTCCAAGCCTGAGAAACAGCAGGCGCTCCAAGAGCTGATAATCCCACACAGCGCCGGCCAACCAAAACTCTCCTGTATTTGTGTTCATGATATGTGGAAAGTTACTGGGAAATTCCTCTCGTAATCTGTGGCCAGGTTAACTCTCGATTCGCCGTCCGTGGCTCTCGCTCGGCAAAGACGTTGTTTTGCTGCACGGTAAATACTGGCGTGAATGCTCGCCGAGCAGGTTACCATGGGCCGAAGGTAACCTCGGTAATCTGGTGACGGATTACACAAAGACGTGGGAGCCTGTATTTCCTCTGAAAGGGCTCTGAGATTTCTCCTGTCGCAGGTGTCTGCTCGTAGCCGCATGAGCCGCACTTCTCTGATTAAGACATGCCAGTGCAAGGATTTAGGAAGATAACGTGCTTTTAGGGGCAGCCAAAGTCAATGCGTCTCTCTGATGTGAAAGGCTAATGCTAATGGGGGTGTTGATGGGAGTTGGAGGAGGACAAGGGAGGCTAATGCTTTTACGTCCGATGGCTTGAGTGAAATCTTTGAAACGCAAGCCATTTAATCGGGCGGTCTGAAGTCTGACCCGTAGCGTAGTTTGGCCGAGGCTGAAGCCTGATAAACGGACAGTGAGTGAGCGTTTTCTCAGGGAGCCTTGTTTTCCACGGCCTTGCTGGGGCCTGGCTCAATGGCTGCAGGTACGGCTCTCTGTGCTTTGTCAAGCCGAGTGAGAAGCAGCCATGAAACGCTGGCCCCACAGCCTCTCTGGTGCTGTCCTGGTTGCAGGCAGCTGAGTAATGGTGTTGTGTTAGTCAGCATCAGAGATTTCAGGAATGCTGGGGGATGCTGGGCTGTCAATAGCTACGCTAAATACATTTACCACAGGAAACATTGTGGGGCAGCTGTATGTAAGGAGGAAACCAGAATAGCATTTTCATTGAGGTCATCAGTGGTGCAGGCAACTAATATGGTTACCGTGAAAACCAAAAACATAATATCCCTATTTTAAATAACCCTATATTTTATGTTGAGACTATGACATTACAGGTCAAGGGAATCCAACTCCCAACCCGGACGTTAGGTAGTAGGCTACTATAGCTATCAACTTGTTTCTCATTTATGTAATATTAGGTACGTGTTCTACAGTGCAAGGTGCCACGGAAGAAATCAAACAACTTTAGCTCACTGGATGGTGGTGAAGGAGTCGTATGTGACGAAGCACGTATCTGTCGGCATCATTTTTTAATGACCATCAACGTGGAGCAGATATTTTTCACCATAGCTGATTTTATTGATTATAATTGTAGTAATTTTAAACAAAGCGCAAACATCTTAGCCAAAGAAGGAAGACACAGAACTCATGACCCTGGTGTCCTCAATGGTAGTTATAGTTATGGTTGTATGCATATACATTTCACCACTCTAAGAAAGTTTAGTTACAAATATTCAGCATTTTTATTGTTATGGTAATCAAGTTGTTTAAAAAAAAAGCTCTTTATGAATGTACATGTTTTATCCCGCTCACATGTCTTTGATAACAATTTGAATGCCTCTCCCATTCAAATGAGCGTGATGCCACATATTTTAGCCTGGGCAGTGAAATACCTGCTGGGCCTCTCCTGACAAGCAGGGTGCCAACAGGGCCCTGGTCGCCATGGTAATGTAGAAAAGCGGGCCCCAGGAAGGAGGCTGAGATGCAAGCCCCATTTGTTTGAATAATGACGAACAACAATTCCTGCCTTTGTCTCCCGGGCCATCTGAGAAGGCACGTACGAGCAGTGCGTTGTATATGCATGGGGGCTTGACTTTGGAAAGCTGATGGATTCGTTTAATTAGCGGAATGCTCTCAGTATATTCACAGGTACCTCAGTATAGGCCTTTGGTTTAGTATTTAGTCTTGAATAACCTGGAGCTAGAGCCCACCGCATCAGTCCGCCCGCACTGTTCTTGGATTCGACGCGAAAAGAAAAGAAAAGAAAGAAAGACAACGCATTTCAGAGGTTTGGAAATATTTGTCGAAATAATTTATGTTTGTTTGGGCCATGGTGAGTATCGTGAAATAGAATTATTGTTCTTGGCACTTTACGGGAAATGGAAAACCGACCATCGTTATTGGTTTTATTGGAGAATTAAATATTTTTTTTCTTAACGAGAGATTTATATATAACTTATATTTAGATGTAATCCCAAAAGTATGAGGCTCGGCATATCTGTTTTCCACAGCTCGCTTCGCCTCTGGTAACTTGGCGTGGCTCGGTGACTCTGCCGTCCTGCTGTGTTTGTGTTGGGGCAGTCAGTAAAACTCTGTATAGGCCCCATTTTCAAATGGATCTTTATGTACCATGTCCATAAGCTCTCCTTTGCCCAGTCTACTGGAAGGTCCGTATTGCGCTCGCACTTTCTGATCCTCAGTGAAAATGTAAAAAAAAGAAGCTACCCTTATAACAAACGACAATAAGAAGCCCTTTAAAATAAAGTCCTGAAGGCTTGTCCACTAGAAGACATGCTGTAGGAATCCTACTCTGAACTGGAGTGTCTCACTTATTTCCGAAAACCACGTTCTCACCCCCAGACAAGTGTGCGACGAAACTGCGAAGGCAGATATTGTTTATTCAAGCGTCATCGTTGCGGTGACAGAGACTTGGCCTCCCGGTGTGGCTGTGAACGGCACAGCGTGCTCGTAGGGACACGGCGTGAGCCCCTGCTCTCTATTTTTGCCTTTCGTCGGGCGAGGGGGCCGGCCCAGACGAGGCAGGCTGCTGTCTAAACGGCTCTGTCTGCTCCACCGCCGAGGGACCGGGGCGAGAGCGCGCACTTTCGGAGATCTTCACATAGAATCAGGATCATAGCTGGCGGAAACCGTCCGCCAGGACAAGAAGAGGCTCGCGCTCAAACAAGGGCATGTTTCCAGATCGGTTTGCTCTGGTTCTATTCTGCTGACGGCAACGTGTTTGTGTATGCTACTTCCCGGTAATTCATAGCTTGCCGTTCAAATTAATGAAGGCTGCAAGAATCGATTCCGGGCCCTGCCAGTGCAACTGTGGCCAGGGGTCCTGTGGGGAGAGGCACAATTGCCCATAGTTTACTGGGACGGGAGGACAACCGCACCTAATGTGAGACTCGGCCACAGCAATAAGTCATCTCCTGTCGCTTTCCCAAAGCATTGATTTGAATTTTAATTGTGCACTCCGTGCCATTTGTTACATCGAACCACAAACGCTTGTTTGATGTGTGACTCTGCACAGGATGTTGTTCTGTTTCTGTGAAGTTGCCCCTTCCTTTGTCTATGTAGCAGTAGCAGTAGCAGTCACAGTATCTCTCCAGTGCTCTCCTTTCCACCATCAAACAAAACAGTGTGAAGAAAGTCTCCTTTTATGACATTATGGACTCTTGACCCCCGCACCTCTGTTAGGGTCTTGGCTCCTTGTTTAGTTTCTGGTGGTGTCATGGCCGCCAGCAGAGGAGCAGTGATTGTGGCAGTGGCAGCGTAGCAGTGTAGTATAATGGTTAGGGACCTGGCCTTGTAACTGAAGGGTTGTGCATTCAATTCCCAGGTGGGGCACTGCCGTTGTACCCTTGAGCACGGTACTTAACCTGAATTGCTTCAGAATGCCGTAGAATCCTCTGTGCGCTGCGTTGGGTGCCACATAGAACCATATGAATGGAGTGATTAACACAACAAAGTGCTCCATTTAATAGAGTGATTGTGGTGACGTCGGGTGTCGTGCTACAGACAATGAGTCCACAGGAGAGAGAGACACTGGGCGATGTGTGTAAGCAGAATGTCAGAGTGAATGAGCGAATACGAGCATGTTTAGTGAGAGGGGACTGGAGTCAGGTGAGCCGCTGGCCCCTGTTCAGGAACCCCCCTCTGCCCGTGGAGAGAGATCAGTTGGACACTATTCTGCTTGACCTCTGACCTCTGAAGATGAAGATGAAAAGTATGTCTCTCAATATTTGAACACTTCCATGCCTGGAGGCACACATTAAACTGTTCAGTGTTAAACCAACGCTGATCCCATCCCTACTGAACTCACATGTACTCTGTTAGAGTTCAATTAAAAGAACCGAAGTGTGTCATGTCAGGCCTGTGTGTTTGCCTCTACTATTAGCCCTAAGTGTGACTATCCTGGTTAGAATCGCACGGCCTCTGGCTGGCTGGCTGGCTGAGGTTAATGCGTCGGTTTATGGTTGTGAGCTGCCATTGCGAAAGCCATGGGCTGATAAGTGTCACTTTTCTGCTTCGAAGGAGTTGTGTTTTTAAATATTTCTGTCTGTTGGCAGGCTGAGGCACCGGCTCCGGGTGAAAGAGGAAGCTGCAGCGTTCAGTAGCCGAGTGCACAGGATGTGCTGTGGCGGGCGTTCGACACGGTTCTCCTCCCCCACTGCAGTGCCTCATTTCATATTTTGTTGAGAAACACGACAAAATCAAAACGCGTCCAGCGGTTGTAATAAAGAAAGGGTAAATTTCATGTTTTAACTGGTTATCATGCCTTTACGAAGAACAGCGTCATAACAGGAACAAGATCCTCTGTGCTAATCGCAGGGTGTTGAGTCGTGAGTAGATGCCGACTATCTGTCACTATCGACTATCTTTTACTCATCAATTCTGCACCAGGGGAAAGGGTGAAGGCTACATTTATCTTTCTCTCAATGGCCTTACCAGCAGATACCTGCCTGACTAAAATATAACACTGCATGCTGGTCCACTCCATATGCCTTCCAGGTCATTCCCATAGCCATCAGTGCCCGGCTGCTCTCACCCAGATCCCCTCCCCCACTCCCCTCGAGACACATCGTTCAGCACCACCCTGACTGTTCAGCCCTGACACACCAAAGTCAGCCCAGATCAAACTCAGGGTTTAGACAGACCGGAGCCCCCCGTAGCCACGTCCGACGCCATCAGATCTGAAAGAACTGGGTTGCCGGCGGCGTCTTAATATCCTCCGCCACGCCGGCACTCCATTTGCGAGAGATTTGTTTGCCTGCCGATTCGAGGTGCCTTTCAGAAGTGCTGCTCTCAGCTGCTCTTGGCTCTGCGTTAGCGCTGTGACGCGGGGGAGTCGATTGGTTTCACGTCCCCCAAGAGATCCCCTCCTCTCCGCCCCCGCCTCTCTGGCAAATCGGCGCCCATTCATCCACCAAACATGTAATCAAGAGAGCACACAGACATCGCCGGCGCCACAGTGCTGTTGAGAGCCGTTGGTTGAGCTGGTGTCTTCAGTCCGGTCCGCCCTCGGCTCAGAGAGAGATTTAACGGCCGTGATCTGATCATGCTTACCGCGATGGCTGCATCTGCACCCATTATTTACAGCCCAGTGCATTGTGGGCTGCTGTTTGGTTTTGATTGCACAGGCGTTTGGTTCCACTGCACCCAGTCGCAGTGGAATAAGAACAGGATTTAGAATATAGGGAATGGCCTCACTCACACACACACACACACACACACACACACACACACACACTCACACACACACACACACTACACTCACTCACTCATACACATACACACACACACACACACAGGAGTTCTGCAGGGTAGTACATTCTAGTTGACTAGTTGAATAATTAAGGAGTGATTATGGAGCTCATCCAGGTGTAGAAGTTGAATGTGCAGGTTGTGATTGACAGAGATACTGGGCTTTATCACCTGTAGGTTTATGGCAAGATTTGGCTCTACCCTGGGACTCTGGAACAGCCTGTGCAAACAGAGCATTTGGCTTATGAAGAATGGGACAAAACAAGAACAATAATGTTGTTCATAATCACTAACTGCCTTCATTTGACAGTTTTGGTTCATCAGAAAATTTTCACTTGCTTTTCTTAACTGCATTGTAATATGCTTATTGTAAGCGTTGGTGTTGCAAGTGTTGCAAATCTTGCCGATTCACCAAGTCATCTCTGTTACAAGACGTCAACACCGCTGCCCGAAAGTCAAAGATGACCTTTATTTATGTAATTACTGCAACGGATCTTGATGCATTTGTTTTGGCCAGTCAAATGGCCATGAATATTGAAATGCAATGCATTTTGAAAGCACGTGCCGCTCATTACATACATTAAATGCAGAAGCACACGAGACGATAGATAGAGCACAGTACATCTGGGCTTCCTGTGCAATTACCGCAAGGCGAGCGGTGTGTTCCTCCGGCCCCGGTGCTCCGCTCACAGCGCCAAGCGCTCGGCTCTGTGAGCGTGCGGTCACGTGACTACGGGCTGCGAGCTGACATGGCCCCGTGTAAGGCCGCCGTGCTCCGATCCCAGAGCGAACCGGTGCGAGGTGACGTCTCTCGCACGTGCGGGAGAGACAAAGACTGCTTCGGGTCATTTTTTTGCGCTTACTTTGGTTTGTTTTCAGCTTGCTTTATTGGCCTTCCTGACGTGTCATAATGGCAGCGTTTAATTCTTTTTCTCCCCTGTACCAGTGAAATGAAGGAGAGCCACTTTCTCCTAAACGAACAGCTGCTGTTTACCGCACGTAGGGGCCGAGGCAGCTGAGGGCCAAACAGCAACGCTATTAATAAAATATATCTTCATTTATACTCCGCTTTGAGAGGGTAGGGGTAGTGCCATTAAGTACAGTACATCAATTACGCCCGCTAACACACACACCCGCCCTGACTTGATATGTGCAGCCTGCTTTAACCATTTTAGAGATGTAATGGCCCATTTTTCTTCAGTGAGATAGAGTTTACAGCTTACATGCGCAGCAGTAACACACACCATAGGTGCACTCGTACAAGACAAGCAGTCGTCAGTTAGCCATTAAGAGCGAAGCGGAAAAGAAGTAACTGATGTGGGATTGATTGCAAGGTAATATTTTTTATAGCACCAGGTAAATCATGATTGCATTACTGCGATAAAACAAATCGGGAGCTTTTTTATTATTATTTGCGCCTGTGAGCCGCCACCACGCGGCGATGCTAATTGGACGAGCGAGCCAGGGGCGGGGCCAGGCGTCTCCACCATCCCAGACGCAGCTGTGGTGAAGCGTCGGGCGAGTGCGATGCTGCTGATGAAGTGCCCTTTTTCCCCACTCACGTTTTTTTATTCGTTGGCTTTTATGGGTCCATATGTGAAGCTGACGAGCGTGCGTCGTGTCGTTGCCTGGGGCCACAAAGAACCCGCAAACACACTTGTCACGGGAAAGCCTCGGTGTGGAATCAGCTTTTTTTGATTTTTTTATTCCGTGCTCAAGAGTAGGTGGGGGTAATTGTGTGTTTCAAGTGAGACCTGATTAAATTTCCACCGCCGCCACTTAAACTGGAAAAACTTTTATTTATTTATTGTTATTGCTCTTATTGTTCTCTTAAAACTTATAGGAAAAAAACAAACAAAAAAACTGTTTTAGATCTAGACCCTTTCCTCTACTGGAACAGCTCAGGACTGTAAAGCAGTCATTAATGAGCACCAGCAGAATTCTCATTTTCAGGACATCTTTACTGGTGTCATTACAATCTCATCTGCAGCAGACAAGGGGAGGAAATGCGGCATTTTATTGTGTTGTAAAAAGAATGCATCTTTATTGAAATTTCATGATTAAACTATGGGTCCAACTGCCTGGCGGTGGGTGGTTGAAACTGTAGTGGCAAATAACTGTAATGTAACAATGGTAAAACTCTTGGTTATGGTGACCATAAGCAATTAGTCTCTAGTTGACTTTTTTCCGCTTAGTCTCTAAATTCATTAGTTTCCAAGGCCTTTCAGGGTAGCGCCGAGCATCTTTGATGCCGGTCGTTTGTTGTTTGCCTTTCGAGTTCATTACCGCGGCTCCCTTAAAATCCGCCAAACAGAACCCGCGGGTGTTTTTCCGTCTTGTCGACAGTCGATGTGCCTTTTTATGGATGCGTAAAACACATAAAAATAGCGTGTTCGGTATAATGAGACGAAGAGGCAAAATATACAAATGTGTTCCTAAAACAGAAACGCATGTGCAAAGTCTAAAAATTCATTGTTTGAGTGAAGGGAGTTGCTGGATTTCATTGTGGACGCCTCGCCGCAAAACGTTCAAGCTTCTTCGTGTTGGGGTTGAAATGATGTTTTGTCCTAATTAAGAAAGGACTCAAAGTAATTCCACAAAGTAGCTGAAACGGCCAAAACACAGCAGCAGCAGCACAATCCCTTTTGATGTCAAAGTGAAACGGCACGTTGGTTTATTCCGAGCTATAAGGGCCTCTCAACGGCCTCTCCGAGCGCCCTCAAAGTAAATCACCCCAGTGCTTTTTTATTGAGCCGGATAGTGTGGTAGTGTGGACCCTTAATCTTGGGCCCTTGAAGCTTGTTTCAGGACATTGTTGCTGGATCTTGGGAAAAGCTTGATTAAGTGAGCCTGAAAGTCATACCAGTGTTATGCTATCATAGCAGAGTGCCCACCGGTTCATTGAAACCCATTGTAAACGGCAAGCGATGCTGACCAAAAACTGATTGACCAGAGGTCTTGGTCTTGCAAGAAAATGAGCATTATGATTTATTCAATATGAAACCCCTACATTATTGACCTAACAAACATTTAGTTATTCTCAGCTAGCTCACTAGCAGTATGGCTAAGTGTTTAGGCACAAGGCTAGGTTTAAGCTTCATGTATAGGGTGAGCAGATCTTCAAAATTCAAAACCATATATTGTATATCGATAAGGATATTTTAGTCTCTAATGTCATTTGATCAGCAAGAAACCGAATACGGCTTTTGAGAAAATGACTAAATTTGAATCCTGCATAGCAGCTCAATGTAATTGAACCTCACAGGGTTTTTACTACCAGATTCTGTTTCATTCATCGTCGACGCCTGCTTTATCACAATGACTGATCGAGCTCGAAATACACATCCACTGTTCCCTTTTCTGGCTAAGAAGGAGAAAATGAGAACACTGTCCTCACTGGTGTCAAAGCTTTGGCATCATGCCTTTGTACTCGTGACTCGTGAGAAAGCGTTTCCCTTAACTTCAGGTGAGTGCGTGCTCCACGTAGAGGGCTCCGCTTCAATTTAGCAGATCTGAGATCAGGTTCCCCTACCCCAGTCCTTTACCATAGCCATTAGCAGTTAGAAACCGGACTGATTCTGGATCCGCAATATGGCAGGCTGATATGACCGTAGTTCAAAATCACAAGTGCCCGTTGAGGCAACAAAGTGAAAATGTCTTGATGTATTTACCAGGACATTTTGTGTAAATACCAGAGTGCAAAAACTGGAGCATCTGGTCACCCTGTTGATGGACCTCTGAAAACTGAGGAGAAGGTTTACAGTAGGCCATAGCCATTGGGAGTCTCACTGTATCCATTACTGGATACTCTCCCAGTGGTGGCTGACCTCGTACAGGTAACTGCCAAAGTAAAGGAAGAAATGGAGCAAATGAGGACATTGAAGCTATGGCAGTGGCCCAATGGCCTATTACGACACTTTATGTTGGTGTTTCCTTTACTTTGCCAGTTGCCTGTATCTCGTCACCCTGTCATGGTGCAAGCAAGTGTCTACTACACTGTTAATAGTAAACCCCGCTGTTTGCAGTGTGTTCTTCATTTTGAGATTTTGCAACCTTTCTTTTGATTTCCTTTTTTTTGTTTTTTTCTTCCCACACCTTCCCTGTCCACCTCACACTCCACCCAATGACAATGCACCAGATGAAAGCACAGAAAGCAGAGGTGAAGAGTCAGTGCAAATCTCCACTGGGGCTCCTTCCCTGACTCTGTGACAAACATTAAAATGTTCTGTGCTGCTGGTGTCTGTGGGTCTCACCTGCTGGGACTGGGCATGCAGAAATAAGAGACCCCCCCCACTGCCCAGTTCCTGGCGCTCAAGGACAGCTGTTCCCACAGGTTGTTTGTGCCCAGCTTAGCCATCTGATTCAACTCACCATAGTCCTGATTTAACCAATTAGCCTTGCATTTACTCTGGAGAGCGTCAGGGTTTTAGAGGGCAGGAAATACTGCTGCAAGGACAAGAGTTGACTGTAGCCCTGCTGGAAAGCAGAGAGACTCGAGGATCAAACAATGCAGAGGAGGATATTTTCGTTAGGTAATTGTACAGTATGGCAACGCTGCAAAACACATTGGGGTATCTATTATCCTGTATCTTTGAAGATTTTGACAGAAAACTGTTGGTGGAATTCTCTTCGGAGGAGTCGTGTTCACCGCTTCTGCAGGGAGGGGGGTCTGTGCCCGGTGTCGGTCTCGAGCAGCTGTGCCACGCCCTGAGGCACACCTGCTGCCCCCTGATCACGGCTGTTGCGATTGGGCGGCAGTGCTCACATCTGTTCCCTGTGCCCGGCAACCGCGGGGACTCCTAAATATGGGAAGGTGCTAATGCTAATTAATGTTTTGCGTTGTAGCCGAGAAGAGCACCAATGTGTCTTGATCGTGACATTTCTTTGGGGCAGGGGCTTTGCTAGTTTGGGTTCCCACGGTTACTGCGTTTGTCACTGCACATGTTCCCCCTACACTTACATGTTGTGCATTGTGCATTTAAAATGGCAAGGATAATCACAGCTGGAGCAAGAGATCAGTGCAGCAACAATACAACAGATGCCATCGTAGACAGATGCACACCACACCTATAAAACAGGGAGAGAAAAGTTGGTACATTACTACTCTGAAATGGTAATAGCCTGCTTCCGTACCTCTGACTGGAAATCTCTGCAGTGTGGGGTGTTTCCCAGAAAAGAATAAAAGCGTTTTGCTTTTTTCCTCGGAAATGTGTGAATTTGCATTTCTGTTGAAATGTTTCTGTTACTGTAAATGAGCCAAATCGGTAACAGGCACTATTAAATGGAAATGTTCCTTTTCCAGTTATGGTCAGTTTTTTTTAATGATACATGAAATAAACTGAGTTTGTGGCAATAACAGGAATAGAAATATGTCATATATATATATACGTATGTATATTATATAACTATTAAAAAAATACCAAATTACCTTTGAACAATTGTTTAACCTAAATGATGTGGGGTTACCCATTTCCCATGTGCATTCCATATTGCCAAATTCATATGTGCCAATCGTGAATGGGCAATTCGTGTGCATGGATACGTATTCACCATATATACTGTTCGGACAGGGCAAAGTTTCCTTCATGTTTCAAAACCCCACCACTCTTACTGTGTGGTAGCCCTCAGTGGTGTCAGAGAGGAGACAAAGTGAATGTCAGATTTAACAACGAGATGCGTCCTAATGCGCTTGTCTCCGATTGGGTCAGGATCTTGAGTGGCGGTTGTCGGACTCCTCCTCCCCCTGGGGGGATCATAGCCAATGCTGATCAAGTTAACTGTGACTCTCCATCAGCTGTCTCTCTCCCACTGCCCCCGCATTCCCCGCATGCTGTCACTTGTCAGACGGCCAAAGTAGTCACGTGACCAAACTTACCTCGGCGTACAGCAGCTAGCCCAGCCAAAGAAGGTTCTTTTGAGGAGCCGTTCGAGGAGGTGGAAGGTGACATTCTGTATGGAGTAAGAGCTGAGTGAGTGAAGGTAAATGTGAACGGCTGGAGCTGTATCTAACTGCATAAGCCCTCATGACTCAGTCACCGTTTTCCACTGTGCTCCTCTTGGCAGAAGGATGACATCGTACGGACACTCACATCCACTCTGTCTTGTCAGGGGGCAGGTGCCTGGCACCGTGCTCTGTGTGCTGTGACACCACACCCAAACAACAGTTATTTATGTGCAGGAATTACTCGGAAGGACTAACGCTGCACACACTCTGTTTCTCTCTCTCTCTCTCAAACACGCTTGCACGGATAAGAACACAGACACACACACACGCAGACACACACAAACACAAAAAACACATACACACACACATGCACGCACACGTGCATGCACGCACACACACGCACATGCAGACACACACAAGCGCAAAAAAACACATATACACACACAGACACACAACACACCCACACAGATACACACAAGCACAAAAAACACATACACACACACATGCACGTAGCATAGACTATGGTAGATTGTGGTAGATTGTGGAATGGCTGCATGGCGGTGTGATGAAAGAGCCGGAGCAGGTCCAGGCTGCAGGCAGAGTTGGCCGTGGCGATTCATTTGCTGTAAAATTAGAGCCTTAATTAGATGTGTAATTACACAGAGGGGAAATGGGATGCCTGTGAAAGTGGGCAATGCGTCAGAGTAGCAGGGTTCGGAAATAGCCAGGGCCTCATCATCCTCCCGGGGCATACCACGTGACCCTGGTCACAGTCACACGGGCTGCCGGGCACCTCGAGCCCCACCACCCCATCCCACCCCCACTCCGCTCCACTCACCAGACCTGTTTGTCGGCAGTCACATTTCAGGCATTTAGCAGATGTGCTTATCCAGACCGAGTTACAGTTTTGAAATATTTTTTTAACATACAATCCATTCATACAGCTGTATATTTACAGAAATTCAGGCCAAGTAGCTTTTTCAAGGGTACGGCAGCAGTGCCTCACCTGGGAATCAAACCTGCAACCTCTGGAGTCACATGCCCACTTCCCTAGCCATCGTATCTTGCTGCTTCCCCAGTTCTCACTGCGCTGCCCACTGGCCCCTCTCCAGCTCCGCCCACATCATAATCACCAGTGTCAGAGCTGCTGAAAATCAAGCGCCTCTTAATTATTAACGAGGAGCTTAATTCGCTGTGAAAGAACGGAGGGCGGGGAGGAGCCGCGCCCGGGGCCCGCTCTTCATCACCGGAGCGCCAGCGTGCGAGTGTCATCTCCAAAGCACCCGAATCCCTCACGAGCCGCAAGGCCCTAGGCCAGCAGCTGAGGATCGTGAGCGGTCGTTTGTACTTGGGTCTATGGGAGCACTTCAGCAAAGTCAATGAAGGCAATTGGACGTTAAATCGCTTGCGCCTCACCCGTGATGATTTCCCGATGGCTAGAGGTTTATCGCCCCCTGGCTGCCACGTTATGAACTGCCCAAGGAGGGGTGCTGGTGTCCCAGCACACAGCAAGAGCCACCGGCCTTTTTCTGGGAGCTTCGTGAAATGATAGTGATCTACGTGCGTGTGAGGGGCAGGGTCCTTCGTTATCTTACTCGTGTCGAAGCATGCTCAGTTGACAAGCATCCTTATCCAAAGCAGGCCTAATCCAAAGAAAGGCCTTCGATGTTTAACACAGGGTTTACCCAAACAGCTTTAGGATCATGTTGTATGAGATGTGTGAAGGGCAGTTGTCAAAGGAAAGGAAAGACCAACATAAAGTGTCTTAATAGGGCATTGCTGCCAGTACAGCTTCAGGGCATACATTCTGGGACTCTGTTGGAGGGATGGGACACCGTTCTTCCAGGAGAAATTCCATAGTTTGGTGTTTTGTTGATGGTGATGGAAAACACCTCTTCAGGTACTGCTCTAGAATCTCCCATAAGTTTTCAATTTGGTTGAGCTCTGGTGACTGAGATGGTCATGGCATATGGTTTACATTGTTTTCATGCTCATCAAACCATTCGGTGATCACTCGTGCCCTGTGGATGGGGGTATTGTCATCCTGGAAGAGACCACTCCCATCAAGATGGAAATGCTTCATCATAGGACGAAGGTGATCACTCAGAATGGCTTTGTATTTGTTGGCATTTACCTTTCCCTCTAAGGGGTTGAGTGGACCTAAACCATGCCAGGACAATGCATCCCACACCATAACACAGCTGCTAGAACCCTTAATTTACTTTTTTGGGCAGTTACCTGCATGCTCTCGTGTTATAAGTCGCTCTGAATAATGGTATCTGCAAAATGACAGTAATGTAATGAAATGAAGAGAACATGAGCTTCTTTAATCCCATTGCAAGTGGAATGGCTTTTTCTTGAAAAGCCGGTTATGTCACCCCCTGTGACCCTCCATTAGATAGAAAAGGCTTTTCAGACACACCCACTTGTGGACTCTTCCAGCTTCTCCAGAGCGTCACAGTCCTTATCTTTGATCACATGTCTTTGCTGAAAACAGTTCCTGGAAACATCATTACATATAAACACCTCTCTGAATTGGACTTAAAACCGGATTTAAAAATGGATGGTTGTTCTTATGCCTGTTGTGCTGCCATGGTAGAGTTAGCAAGTGATTGAGCTCAGCCTGGCTATGAGTGGGCCTGGTGGGAGGGAGCATTAGCGTGCTAGAGTTAGCGCAGTGATACACTGCGCTTTCGAAGGAGGGTGACAGTAGCAGAGTGCACGTTAGTTGTGCCTCCAGTGTGCGAGAAGCTGTTTTGCGGTGACGGTCATGAGCAGACGTCTCCCTCCTCTGCCTCCTCTTCTGCTCTTCTGCCCGGGCCCGTTTCCTGCTTCTACCACCGCCTGCCTCACTAAGCTCTCTCTGTCTCTCTCTTACTCTTTGTCTCTCTTGTTTCTTTGTCTCTGTCTCTTTCTCTCGCTCACTCTCTCTGATGCACACGTGAACAGATACACACACCCACACACACACTGATGCACACACAAACACAGAGGCACACACACCCACTCACAGACACACCCACACAGACACAGAGACTCCCACACACAGGCACACACGCACACTGGCACACAGAAACACCACTCACAGACACATGCATGCGCACACACACAAATAGACACAAAAGCACATCAGCCCACAGAATGATACCCTCAGACCCTCCAACTGCCTGTGGAACAGGCTTCTCCACTCAGCATGGGCCAACAATCAAAGATAAACATCATAGTGCCCTTTCAGGTTGTAAAGCACTTAAAACATGAGCCAGGGGAACATAATACATAAATTATCAGGTTAAATATAAATTCTCATCTGTAGGGCGGTGGATGGGAGGCTGGTGACAGGTGTACTAGCACCCCTAAGAAACATACTGACTTCCTGAGGCTGGCAGATGAGATTCTGAGATGAGATGTCAGTTCCGACTTAGGAGGACACGTATATCTCCCTAAAAACTGCAGACGAATACGTGACCGCATCACGCAACTCCGTAATGCAACACCAAAAGCATTGCTCTGATCTCATGTCTGCACATGCTGAAGACATGCTCACATACTCACACACTCACACACACACACACACATGCAAACACAAGCGTGCACCCACATGCACACGCATGCACCCGCAGGGATGCAGGTGCACGGCGAAACTTGTTTTGACAGCTGAAGTAATACACTGTAGCCGCTCTCACATAAGCCACGGCGGTTAGAGTGGGATTGGGCCGACAGCGAGTGGGTGCCGCTCCTTCCCCATTCAGATGGAGTTGAGAAGTCCTGGAACACAGTATCACAGAGCCGATACATCATGTCTATGTGTGTGACACAGAAAATGGAGCACACGGACATTTCATGGGCCTCCGCCAAGGCGATGCAGCGGGTAATTGGGCTGACAGAATTTCACATTACCAACGGAGAATGGCATATCACACCTCTTTGGCATTTACTTGTTGGCTCGCTCGGTCCACACGGCTTTGAAGTTTGTGCAGTTCTTCGACTCACTAACGGCGCACCCTTCACTGGTGCCCGGCTGCAGCTCGCAACCAATTCCAGTTTGTCGGTGCTGGCCCGCCGGGCCACGAGGGGTACTGCTCCCTCCTACCTTCAGCCAACAATTACACCCCCTTCCAGATCCCTCCGATCGGGTCTCCTCTGGCCAGCTGACTGTCCCGTCTCTCCGCACACCTGTTAGCCGCTCCCTACGGCCCCGCCTCTTCTCTGCCCTTGTCCTGAGATGGTGGAGTAACCTTCCCCACTCAGTCAGGACGGAAGATTCTCTAGCTATCTTCTGAGAACTGCGAACTCATCTTTTCAGACTCCACCTCATACAGAAAAGAAAAAAGAAGAAGTGTAATAGCTTTGTAATATTTTTTTTCCCCTTTGTGTAACAGGTCCTGAAGCATGAATGTTGGCAGCGCCAATGATTAGACTCTGTTCCTACTGTTCGATAGCTCTAGCGATGATCTCCAGCGTGAATGTGAATGCATTCTTGTAAGTCACTCTGGATAAAAGCCTCTGCCAAATAACGAAATTGTAAATTGTGAGAGTGCTGGTAAACGAGCCGAGACGCTCCTGGTGCAGAGCGGTCGCTAAGCATACGGATGAGCTTCCTTTCCGTGCTGGTCGAGGCCTAGCCCCCGTGGTCCTGAAGTGTGGAGGAAAACAGTGCAGCTGGATCCAGGCCTAAATCTAGCTAGTCGCATTCACCCCCCCAACCAGCATGGAAAAACACTGGGTCTTGACGGTTACCAGCAGTTGCCAAATTAACCTTGAAACACCAGTCTGGGTGGCTGATTGGTATCATGATTTGTGGGAACACATTGTGTTAAACAGGGATGGTGAACGAGTTATCCATGCATGTCGTATCCCTCCCTCAGGCCAGAGTGAACCTCTGGAACGTGGCAAAGCAAGCATTCCTGTCAAGCTGAAGGCTTCGTAAAAGTGAGCTCGCCCAGAGCTGTTATATGTTTTTAATTCTTTTTTACCATCACAAATCTGGGAAGATTTTGTCTGATCCTGTTTTTTTTGTGTTTTTTTTACACAATCGCATGAATGATAAGAAAAGAAGGACTCCTAGATGGCGCAAACAGCTGGGGTACTCATTCTTAGAGCAGTGATGTGTCCTAGTCCAATCCTGACCATGTCAATGCTGACCACGACCAGGAGTCCTGATCGCACAACAGCGACCCCTCCTGGAGGATTGTGCTCCTGCTATATCCCTGCTATCTGTCTGTGCCAGCTGCACAGTCCTCCAGTGCAGTACTTCTGCAGGTCAGCTGGTGGATTGTGGAGTGACAAATAGTGGCAGCAGTTGCAGTTCTGGTTGCAGCAATTGGACGGGCATAACAATTATGATTGGCCATTCCAAATTGGGGGAAAAAAAAAGAAAAATTATGGATTTTATTATTATGACTGATTATTATGCTTTTATTCAGAATGCCTTACACAGTTTTTACATTTCTTACATACAATCCATTTGTGCAGCTGGATTTACTGAAGCAATTCAGGTTAAATACCTTGCTCAAGGGTAGTAACAGCAGTGGCCCGTTTGGGAATCGAACCTGCAAGCTTTGAATTACAAGCCCAGTTCCCTAACCAAACACAAATCAGCTGCACCCCAGATGGGACTTGAACCCACAATCCCTGACTTAGGAGGCCAGAGCCTTTCCCGTTAAATACAGCACAAACAGTCACGTGTATGCAATCCCCACTAAAGGAGCTCAAATTGCAATTGTCACAGAGGTACAAAAATTTGAACACGATAAATTAGGCCCTCATGAGCTCTGGCACGATTAAGAGATTACGGTGGTTTAATGTTTCCTCTCAGTAGTGCAGCTGAAGGGCTGTGTCTATATCCGTGTTCTGGCAATATGAGCCACTCACTCTGAGCTGATCACTGAGTCCTGACTGTGCCAGTGCACGATTAGCCGGGAGCCCTGCGGGGCAATGCACGATTGGCCACTGACCACAGCGTCACCCAGTTTCAGGTAGGACTCACCAACCACACCACCAGCAGCCCATCGCATAAAGCATAAAGCATCCTGAATGGATTTGATCCACTGGTAGGCAGTGTGGTATAATGGTTAGGGAACTGAGCTTGTAACGTTAAGGTTGCAGGTTCAATCCCCAGGTGGGACACTGCCGAATTGCTTCAGTTAATTGCTTCAGTTAATATAACTATATTCAGTTAATATAACTATATTCAGTTAATATAACTTCAGCTGTATAAATGGATTGTAAAGAAAAATGTCAACTGTAAGTCGCTCTGGATAAGAGCGTCTGCTAAATGCCTGTAATGTAATGTAATGTAATGATCTTGCCCACCACTGATCCTGGATCAGGGATCAGCAGGCAGGGACTCTCGATTGAGACGCTAAGAGCTGACCACAGGTCAGCCGGGGCTGCGGGGAGAAAGGCACGAGGGAGCAATCAAGGATACAGCTTTTTCGCAGCACCTGTAGGAGAGAGTGGATAGTGATCCCGATCTAGTCGCTGAACCACAGCGTGGCGGTGGCGATAACGAAGGCAGTTCGCATCAGTGTCGGGAGCTATCTTTAGCTGCTCCTCGAGCTGGGCTGCTTTTTTATTCTCTATTTCTCCCATTCTGGGCTTTTTTGTTGTTGGCCAAAAAAAAAAAAAGAAGCCTAATCCCGGCTGTCACTCCAAGCGGGCTCCCTCTGACAGCCGCCCCGGAACATTCTGATTGGCCGAGTGCGTAAATCCAGAGGCCTGATTTAACTCGGCGAGACGCAGATAACAGGTGAGCTTTAACTGTGAGTAATAAGAGCTCGTTTATGCGTCAGCCGCACACACGGGCCACAACAGAAAGCCCGATCGCAGGTATTTCACTCCGAGTGACGGGCTAAATCGAGCAAAGAAACGAAAGCAGGTGGACCCCTCACTGACGAAACGTTATGCGAAACGTGTTACTTCGTGCGGTCTATTAAAAACTCGAGTGTCCTCAGAGTTACATCAGTACCAGACCTGGGTCAAATGCGTATTTCAAATGCTCTTTAACTCTTTAGATGCAACCTCTTAAAACCTGAGGGTTTTTGTACAATTTTCAAAACATTCCTGCACATCCCTGAGTATTTCCAATGAAACATGTTACTAACCAAGACATGCAATCATAAGAAAGAAGGATTTTGCTCATATTGATGAAAATAGATGTTTGTTTTAAAATTGTCGGTGACCTGCTAGAATTTCACTGGTGTCTTAAAAGTATTTCAAATCATTTTGGGCCCAGGCCTGATCAGTCCCTTTGGGTCTGTGTGGCTCAGTAGGTAGAGCATGGCACTGACAACGCTTAGGTTGTGGGTTATATTCCTACTGGGACCACATATGCTGAAAAATGCATGCATTCACTGCTATAAGTCGCTTTGGATAAAATTGTCTGTTAAATGACATATATTATATTATTATACCAAGGCCTCTGACAGGACCACATGAAATGCTTGCTGGCATAATAGATCGGAGCTGCCTTGCATGTGAATATTGTAACTAATTCTGCCCTTAGTTTTGCTCTCACCTCCACATGACGTGTTGAGTAAAAACATAATTGTGCGTTATATCAGGGTTTGTATTACACTATTTGTTTAATGACATAGAAATAAGAACGTGAATGTCATAGTGACACGGTACAGTCTGTAGGCACCCTGCACTGAACATGAGATTCCTGCTCGTTTGGCTCAAGCCACTTTGGATAAAAGCGTCTGCTAAATGGCATATATATTATGTTATTATTTAGTACGCTATACCTTTATTCACAAAGGGTGCACTAATGTGAAGTCTGTTCTGTGCTGTGGAGTGTAATGTGTTTTTGTCCTTGTGTCTTTATAGTGCTGCACAATAGTGTGTGGTGCAGTAGTATATTTTGTGCAGTGGTTCGGTGCATATTATGTGTATGGGGGCCTAATAAGTGCATAATCTACACAGTGGAATAGTTTTGGTTAGTAGTGGCATGTGAATCATATTCTTTACAATGGTGTAATGTTTTTTATGTGTGAAGTGTTGTGGTGCCTGCTGGGAGCAGGCTAATTGGAAAAGAGCTCACAGATCAGGAATAGAATACACGATAGACCTCCTCACATCTGTGAACATCTTTTACTGTCTCCCTATTGAGGGTAGAGTCTGCGAGTGCTCACACATACACACACACACTCACACTCACATAAACACAAACACTCACACACACACACACACACACACACACACACACACACACATAAACACACACACTCACATAAACACAAACACTCACACGCACACACACTCACTCACACACATTCTCACATGCATGCACACACACTCACAAACACAAACACTCATGCACACACACACACACACACACACTCTCACACGCACACACACATATGACATGGAATTGTTCACATATGTGCAAAACCACACAGTAACATGCATATACTCACTTGCCAACACAGGCACATACACACACAAACACACACACCGGATAATGAAAAAGAGGGATTCCAGTAAACTAAGGCTGTCTCTAAATGTAATCTGAGGGAGTGAGAGTGCACTCAAACTGTTCATAAAATCAGCCTGCTCTTATGTGAGGTGTTGGGCTCTGAGCAGCCTTTCCACACGGCCCTCAAATCACACCCTGGCCACTCCAGTCTCACAATCGGATCTCTGAATGCTGCAGCTGTGCCCTTTGAAAAACTAAACAGAACGTATCCTTGGCTGTTTTGTTACAGAGATTATTTTCATGATCTGTAACGTATCTCCAGGCTGATGTTACATGATGCACCTTAAGTGCCTGGTCTAGGACAAGGGCAGCATGAGATGTTTGGACCAATCACAAACATTATTTCAGTCATGACACGTTTGTAATTACTGTGCATTTTATTACATTTTATAATCGCTCCTTTTAAATATTTGTTATATTGGTGTATTCTCAACTTCAGATAAAACTGAAAGACTGACAAATGGTTACACATTTTCCACTAAAGACAATAATGTTTTTGCGGGGGCACAGTAGTCCGTTTGAGCGCGCACTGCCCCCCAATACCCCTCCGCTGTGGCAGACCTTGGGTAGGACCTATAAAGTCCTAGGAGAGGGGGGGGGGGGGAGTTGTTTTTATAAACGAATGGGGTCATGCAACACATAACCATGCAGGAATTAACCATAAAAACTAGATTGTGCTTGCCGAATAAACAGTGCTCTGTTGAAAATGCATTGGTTTGGACCACACGTGAAGCACTGTGAGGGCTTTGTGTAAACTCTGTAAGGAACTGTGTTATAATCCCGTACATATAATGAGATTATGCTGTTTGAGCATTATGCTCGTCTGTACAGTGGAAGCACGCCGCTTAGCCAGCCTGCTGATTAAGAAATGAAAGCATCGCCGGGCTGTTTGGACCGTGGTGTGAAAGAGCCATTCATTCTCGGGCGTGAAGGTGGCAGAGTCATTACACTCAGCCAATCAGCACACTCTGCATTATTCATCATTAACTGTGACAGGGTCTATTTTAAGAACATGTTATTTGGAAATATTTTAAGGGATTGTTTTTCATGCAAAAATGCACATGCAATTGTTTAACTCGATGGCAGGGAGCCTCGCCCGCTTCTGTTGGGGTCTGGTGCCATATTTAGGTGCCATTTGAGAAATTGGCATTTGAGTTTGATCACGGGGGATGTAAAAACCATCAGAGTGCCATTTTCTAAGTGCGTTTTGCTTTTACTAAATCATGCATTAATCATAATAAAGAAATGATGGGCAGCTGCACGCGATCAGCTTTGTTATGTTGGACGGAGGACAGAGAGCAATCGTGCACCGGAGCCTAAAAGTCTGCTAAAGTCACTCTAACCAATCAGTCAGTCTTTGGGCATTAGTCTGGCTACCAGGACCTTATCACAGTCAAGCCCTTTCCAAAATGGTCAGGAACAAGATCGCATTCTAATTTAGAGTTAGGAGAGCGCTGAGGTTGAGCGCTCAATAGCGATGGAAATGAATGGGAAGTTTTCCTTGTGGGGGGGGGGTTGCCTGTTGCCGTGTTACCGGGCAGGTGAGGGTTGTCTACAGCGGGTGATGTTTGGATGCGGTTCTGTGGGACTGTTGCGTTTCTGGCTCCCAGGGGCCCACACGAGACCCCAGGGGCCGTGATGTTAGCTGGGAGATTTATTTCCCACATTACGCTTACATTACCATCCCCGGGGAATCGTGGGGGCACCTGGGAGCCAGAAACGCAGCAGTCCCACAGCCCCACAGACTCCTGGGAAATAAAGAGAGGGGGAGTGCTGGGAGAGAAGAAGCCACCAATCAGGGCTTGCAAAGGCAACCCCCCCTCCCCCCCACCAGTCTTGGGGCAGTACACTGAAGGAGGCCATCTCTGGCCTCACACTCCCTTAGCCGACCAGGGAGGGGCATGGCTTCTTTTTAATATATATATGCAGCTACTGTATTAATCTCCTAGCACTGCTTTCCATCCATGATTTATTCCCCTGCCGCGCTCCTCTCCTCTCCAGTAATGAGTTTCCTCCAAAACCAAACTCCCAACAAAACAGAAAACTGCTGTTGTTGCCTGCGAGGCGTTCTAACAGCCTTGTTCCCTTGCAAATTGAAGGAACCTCACGCGCGCGCCCTCTCTCTCTGTCTCTCTCCCGCTCGCCCGCCAACTGCCGAGCCATCCTGGCCACCGGCGCGCAGCCCCTTATCTCTCGCTCGCTCGCTGCGCGCCGAGCCAACTCCTCTCCTCTTTATTTCCTTTTCTCACACATTCCTTTTCTCCCCCATCACTCGATTCTTTCCTTCCTCGTCCCCTTTATCTGATTTGTCTCACTTGTACGAAATGTGTTTGTGATGGCGTGAAGCGAAAGGTGCTTTGTGATGGATTGGTTATGATGTAGTTATATACTTCATACTGTGTAGTGTACATAACCCGTAACCTAGCATTTGGCATACCTGCCTGTTTACCGATACTGATATGAGACAGACAGAAAGAGAAATAATAGATACACACACATATACATACTCCCTGATTTAAAAAAACAGACTGAGACCCATAATTCTTCAAAGGGGAATACTTCTGCACAGTACAGCTTCTACACAGTCTACAGTTAACTAACAAAATAAAGGGAAAAAACACCAACATAAAGTGTCTTAATTGGGGTGTTGGGCCACCACGAGTCGCCAGAATAGCTTCAATGCACCTTGGCATAGATTCTACAAGTGTCTGGAATTCTATTGGCAGGATGCAACACCATTCTTCTGTGAGAAATTGCATAATTTCATAGTTCTGTTGATGGTGGTGGAAAACAGTCTCTGCTCCAGAATCTCCCATAAGTGTTCAATTGGGTTGAAATCTGGTGACTGAGACAGACATGACATTGTTGTCATGCTCATCAAACCATTTAGTGACCACCCCTGCCCATCAGGATAGAAATGCTTCAACTTCAATGAAGTTGATCACTCAGAATGGCTTTGTTTTAATTGACGTTTACCTTACCCTCTAAGGGGATTAGTGGATCTAAACCATGCCAATGCACCCCACACAATAACACAACCGCCAGAACCCTTCATTTACTCAAGTTTTTACTTTATATTGACAGTGACCTTTATACGGATATTGATATGTATAGCTAAATATACATTAATTTCAAATTAATCTAAAGTATTTTCTGCAACTACAGTCAAAGCAAGGATTTAATTTCTACCACAAGACCCTTTCATTTTTTAACATTGCAAGATCCCATTTCCCATTTTGTACGTGGTTACGTGGCACCTGGTGGCATCGGTAGCGCAGGGATATCCTCTGCTGGCCTGAATTCCAGCCAGGTGCTCAGCCCCGCCACTTGATTCAGTTAAAATTGTCCTGATGGGCTGCTGGGTGGCTCATCCTGTTAAGCCACTGTTTATAGTGTGTGGATGAGCCCCACAGTCTGGTATTGAATCCAGACTGTGCCATTGCCAACTGTAGCTAGCAGCCCTGTGGGGCAATGCATAATGGTGGTAATGACACCCAGGGATTCAGTTGGCTGGGTTGTCCATGTCTCATTGCACACGATTGACTTCTGCTGGTCAATCAGAAGCCCACAGTCTTCCCTTACTGTATATAGTTGTTCATGAAGTGTCTTCCTCAGACCCATGTCTGTGCAAGTTCAACTTGTAGACTACGGTGTGAAATCACACGTTTCGGAAGAGAGCACGTGCTTGTCTACTCTCTCCCAAATTGACAACAGACGTTGCAGCATACACAGCTTATAATACGATTGTGATCAACAATACCATCACCCCCCCCCCCCCTCCCCCCCACATCACTACTAAATAAAGAGCATAACAATGAGGCTAACGTTGACCGTTAACAGACACACCTGCCGTTGGCTGTGAGAGGGCCTTGGGGGAAGACTAAATAGAGGGGTGGTCTGGCCCATACTCTCATAGGACTATTAGAGGGGTGGTCTGGCCCGTACACTCATAGAACTACATTAGGGTAAAGTGTGGCCCTTAATCTCGCTCTTCTCCACTAACCTGCCCAAGGCCCCTGGGCCTGAAGAGCCCTCCATGGGGCCGTCGGTGACCCTGCTCATCTCTGTTTCCTGAAGCCCTTGCTGGACCTGAATTGCCATTGGTGATCGCAGTGCTTGCTAATTGCAGTGTGTGCCAAATGGCCATGTGCTTGAGCAGCAGAGTGGTTATCGAGAGGGCCTGAGAGCGCAGGCAGCTGCTCTGACCTTCAGAGGAGAGGGGCTCCAGCACGCCCGCTGCGGAGGTGTGAAACGATTTCAGGTTTGTGGGGGCGTGGGCGATATCCGTCACCCCCTCGGGCCTTTCAGAGCCTTTACATCCAACAAAGACGTGAGGTGCCATGTCGATAATCGGCCATCAAAGCTCTCGCTCCCTCGGCCCTGTGGGGAGACGCACGACGCGAGCGGAATGAGGCGGTGACTCAGGGCCAGGCGTATCGCTCACGACTCGGCCGATCTATCCTGCCCGCGCGGCCTCATTAAGCCGAATTATCCGTCACGGCTCCATAACGCAGCGTCTGGGAGCGACACCAGTGGCCGCGCAGTCGAGCGAGACCCATTCCAGCGCGGATCCCCTTCCCGGTGATCTCCCCCGCTGAGCCATCAGCGCCTCGCGCGTCGTGCGTCGTGCGCCCGCTTCCCCCAGACCCACGCCAGCCGTTACCGTTAGCTCTGTGACTCACCGTTCGAAACTGCGAAGCCTACTGGGATGGGTGGATCATGAAACACAAAGAGGAAGCATCCCAAGGAGACCCAGAGAGGTGATTAGGTGTCAGTTTCGTCCAAGTGCTGGGGGAGAGGGTGAAATCGTGCTTCAAACTGAAGGGTAATCGCTCTTTGGCTCTCTGAACAAAAGTTGAGTGTAGGGATTCAGCTCTGCTGTAAGTCTGAAAGACTGTAAGTTTGTCACAGTCAATAGTAATGGTATCCGGATCACTCTGCGCGGATTAAATAGAAGCTTCCTCTTCTCGATCGCTTAGCTCATCCCGAGTGTTTCCTGGAACGGCCTCTTCCACTCCGAGCAAATATGAAGCACCCTCATAGTTCCAAAGAGAAAACTTCACTTAATCCATTTGGAAGTGATGTATTTTGCGTACGTTCGCCAGGAGTGCTGTGTTTGTTTCATTCATTTGTATTTCTGACATTTTTCTGTATTTGTATCAGAGCAAGCGTTTTAACGACATTTAGCAGAAAAAGTGTAACGGTCAGTGGTTTCAGAGCTGTTGACACGAGCGCCGCACCTGAGACTTTAATTACGCCACGGCGGCCATAATTCGGAATGCCCCCCTCATGCTGTGATATCTGTAGCTGTGGGGGGGGGCATATAGGACTATGCCACTAATGAAGGTTGAAAGAAAACAACCTTAAAAACAACAGCAAAAACTTTCAGTTGCACTGCTGTTGTCCCTGGCGCTCTCCCTTTTTTTTTTTTTTGGGGGGGGGCGTGTGGTTGGTGCCCTACTGCATCATATCCTGTACTTCCTGAGGTGAATGCAAGATGGTTGGGGGTGGGGAGGGGGCTGTAAAGCGCTATGACATATATTTTACTGCTTAAAAAGAAGTTGAAGGTGTGCAAGAAAATGTGCTGAGCCAAGTGTAAAGAGATCGCCCCTCTGGGGTGGGGTGGGGTGGTGGGAATTGATGGGGGGTGGGGGGGGTATTTCCCACTATTCAGCTGTTCTTATGCATCGCCATTTCTCCGGAGACAACGGAAGTCTTCATCACTGCGTCGTCTCGCTTTAATAGGCGCGGTGTGAGTCAGCATGAGATCACATGACACATGATCTTCAGTTTTCATTTCTGAACACTATGGATCAGGGCTATTCAATAACGTTTTCATGGGCGGCAGGATTGTAAAAACCAGAACTGCAGGTGGACCAGACGATTTGTTGAGCCGGGGCGGGGGTTAGGGTCACGGGGGGCGGGGGACGTTGTTGTTGGGGGAGTTTTGTTTGGTTCAAAAACCTACCTGCCATAAAAAACCTATCTGCCATAAAAGTCACCTCGCTTTCTTTTTAAATACGGTCTGTCTTGACACAGGTTACAGCGCATTCCTCTATAGACAGGCATGTTCACTTAAATTTACATTTGTACTTATTTGGATAAGTGCTATACTAAGGATAAATGTGTAATCAGCTATACTACGCACTATGCAATATGTCATCATTGGTCTGGATGACAGCAAGTATATCCTGGCTTATAAAGTATTTAGAAGTGTCATTTGTTACCACCAAACCTAAGCAGATCCCTACATCTCTAAGAACCCACATTTGTCCTCATTATGTATTTCGGCTGTGGAGCTGTTATGCTTATCTGTCAGAGGGACTGAGGAGATTGAGATTTGTAATTCATCACAAAGGAAAGTTTCTGCTCGTCATGCCATGCAGGGGGGATTTCGTTCTTAAAGAGCCCCGTCTGATTCGAGTGCAAATGAAAAACCAGAGGGGTTTATTTGTATGTGTTTGGGAGGCCATTTTGTATCTCGAAGGTGTCGTGCCTTTCACATTGGGGATAGTGTTGTGTAATGGTTGTGCGTACATAAAAAGGGCCGTTAGAAGGCTAGGCTCGGCTATAGTAGGGCTGAGCGTTGGATGGGCAGAACTGGTCCCAGCCTGACCAATGCTTTCCAACATGGAACACCAACATCCATGATCCATGGCTATCACTTCCTAAAAGCAATTCAATGGAGCTAAGATTTTACGTAAAGATGACCAAACTGGACTTCTTCCTCGTTATAGTTATTTAGGTGTATTCAAGTCTTACTTCTGCAGGACAATGGGGTCTACAGGGTTCCCGTTTTCTACATCCTAAAAAACTGCCAATCAATAGGCTGCTCACTCCCTGTCCAGACCCCTCTAAGCAGCTGCTCATTACAACCACTGACCAGGAAGTGGCTTCCTCTCCCAGAATTCAATTATCTCTATTTGTCTTTCAGATATTTCAGGGGGGTGGGGTGGGGGGTGGGGGTGGTTGAGGAGGCTGCCTGGATCTGCTGTGCCATCTGTGAGCTCAAAAGGTCCCTCTTCCCAAATTCTTCTGTAATGATTAATAAAATATGAGCAATGTCAACTTGGCAGGCTCTTTGTTGAGACTAAGCAGCGCTGCTCTCTCAGGGAGCTGGGCTGCAGCGGTGCTTCTTAAAATGTTGACACAGCAGCTGTCACCGCTTGCACGCGTGGACATATTTCTTGCACGCTTTCCTAAATCGGATACGTATTTGTAGCGTGGCGCTAATGTTAATGGTTTTACAATGCCCTGTGGAGGGCATCGGGCTGTGGAGATACGAGCGGAACCTCAGGTCATTTCCCACGAGGCACTGGGAGAAGCTGACGCTCGCCGACAGCAGTGGCAGCGCGTTTCCAGTTTCGGAAATCTCATCACTTCCTTCACGTAGAAGTAATTGATGAGATGTTGCCTGCCTCTGTGTGGTGAAGGTTCTTTTGTGGAGTTTGAGGAAAATGACAAATGCGGATCCCTGGAACACCCCATAAAGTTCATGTAGGATAGTCACACCAGTGGGCCCACCACCCCCCGGCTCTTTAAATTCACTTCCTGTATGCTCTCCTGTCTGTTGCCTGTCAGTAACTCTGTGTGCCCAGAGCCTTGTCATACCCCAGCTCGAGCTGTAGAGACCTGTCTTATCTCCTCACGCCGTGTATGTCAACTGCACATCCGTGGGGCCCTTGTGAGAGGCAGCTGCTGAGGCGGTTTCAGTATGGCAACGAGGCCCCCTGCCGATTAGGGGACATGGCTGGATGGCTCCTGCGGAACTGGCAACGCTGAGGTTAACCGTCAGCATCAGCCCTGCGTGTGAGTGTCCGTACGCCTTCAGCCGGTAGTGCTATTTACGGTGTGTTTGTCTGTCTTTAGTCATGGCATCAGACGCTCACGCGGCAGGTGTTGGCCAGGCGGTGGTCTCTCAGGTCTGAAATAGACGCATACATTCCCTCCACTTCCTGAAGTTCAGCTGAGCGCAAGGAGTCATTTCCAGCACATGCCACCGGGATGAAAATCAATCGTCTGTGTGTGTGTGTGTGTGTGTGTGTGTGTGTGTGTGTGTGTGTGCGTGCGTGTATGGCTAGGAATAATTAAAATGGGGTGCGGCATATCCCTGCACATAGCAGATAACCAAATCTGCTGTTTGAAAGACGAGTAACTTGATTTCTCAGTAATGCAAATATATAGTCTCTGTGACCTTTTTCAGCAATTTAACTAAATAAGAATAAGGCTCGCAGAAGCGTGGGCCGCCGTTGTTACTTCCGCCACTGTGCTTTTATGGAGCTCATTTGATTTGTGCGTATTTACAGTAGAAAGAACATTTCTCTTTCAGTGAAGATGCCGCTTTCCCAGCTCCCTTAATTGAGGACTTAGAAAACAATTCAAACTTATCAGGGGGTGCTAGCAGTAATTACTTTTTATTGAGGTGGAAATGGAAAATAAGGAGGAAGCCAAGGAGGAACGGTGCAAGTTTACGTATTTGTGCAAATGAGAAAACAGCTGAATTGGCGTCGCTCGTTGAGTTTGACTTTCTTTCCTGACTGATTTCACTCTGGTGGAGACGGGGGGGCTGGTGGAAGGCTTTCCGAGTGCGATTATTGTGAAATTACCCAGGCTTCAAAGACATGGCGTTTTAAAAGTCATTTAAAAAGCATCCCATCTTTTTTACCCTTGCTTTTAATGAATTCATTAGTTATTTTATCCTTCTTGTTTTTCTCTTTTTTTATTTGACTATGATAGCCAGTTTTAATGTTTTATTGTTTTTAATGAGCTTTTGTCTTATTGCTGTTTTAGTACTTTAGTTTTTACTACTGTTGTAGGAATAGCCATGAGTTTTGAATGTGCGTTTTGGGCTTTTTAAAAATACAGTCAACCAAAAACACTGTGGGAAAACAAAATGAAATAATACGCTTTGAGAAATTATACCGATTTGATTTGCCTATTTGAAGGGCAGTGCGTGTGCGTGCATGTGTGCGCGTGCGCGTGCCTGGGAAGGGCTCCGCGGTGTTTCCGCATGGCGGAAGTTGAGAGAGCAGTTTAACGAGACCCAGGCTACTGCGCAATGGTGTCACGTGCTCTCCTCTTGCCGCACAGCTGCAAGCGGTCGAGGACGCTATATCAGCAGGCCCGGCTCTGATAACGCAGCGGCCTGCCGCGGGACGATTCGGCGACGTGTCACTCCGATGGCAGCGCAGCGCAGCGCAGCGCAGACCTCGCCGGTCCAGATGCAGTGTCACGTCTCCGCGGCAGCTTCACAGCTGGAGCGGGTCGTTGGAACACCTGAATCGTTTCCAGGAGGGGCGACGTCTCTCCCCGCGGAGAGCGCGGGGTCGGGGTCAATTCCGTTTAAATTTCAATCAGTTCAGAAAATGAACTGAAATCCAATTCAGGAATAAAAAAAATGGCCATGATGCTTTTTGATGTTTTTTCTGTTAATTAATTGAATTTCAATGCATTTCCTGAATCGACTGAATTGAGATGGAATTGACCCCAGCTCAGCCCATGGCTGTTTGTCGACCTTAATGTGAACTTGGGGAAATGTTGTTTGCGGCATCATTTACACATTAAAGGGCATTACAATATACTTACAATATAAAAGACCCAACTGTGCATACAATAAAAATACAAAATAAACTACACATGCAATATATATATACAATGAGATACAATTCACAATGCAGTTGTCTGGCAGACGCTTTTATCCAAAGCAACTTACAAGAGTGCATTAATATATCCGGAGATCATTGCTAGAGCTATCAAACAGCAAGCTACAGTCTAATCGTTATCATTGCCAATGAACATGCAGTTCAGTTCCGTTCAGTTCCGCACTGGGATAAGCGTAGGCCAGCTCTCAGGTCTCTCTTTTTTCCCCCAATCGTATTCTGAGCCGCACTCGCAACCGCCGCTGTCAATTCAGGACAGCGTAGACGACGAGCACGCGCTCTCCTCCAAAACACACGGTGTCAACTCGTTTCTTTTCACACCGCAGTCTACGAGTTCAGCTGGCACAGACATGAGCCGGAGGAAGACGCTTCATGCTCAGCTTTATGCCCACGGACCATGGGCGCCCAATTGACCCGCTGGGGGCACTGGTGTGCAAAGAGACACGGGCCGCCCAGCCGTCTGAATCCCTCCCTCCCTGGGCGACGCTGTGGGGCCGCGGGGCTCATCCTAACACTAGAACGGGGCCTTAACAGGATGAGCCACCCAGCAGCCTGTATTGTGATTTTAACATCTCTGTACTTCACAAATGTATATACCTTTCATACCATACTAGACCTACCTTACAGAATGATGATACTGCAGCATTTTAACTTGTTTGTTCTGGTGACCTCTTGGATTCTTGGAGCAGTCTGAAGTGTTTGTGACATGGACACTTGGTGTGGCTTTTACACTTCTTAGTTTCTCTTGGTACTCACAGAATGTACCAGCATT
This sequence comes from Aldrovandia affinis, assembly GCA_029706075.1. NCBI lineage: Eukaryota > Metazoa > Chordata > Actinopteri > Notacanthiformes > Halosauridae > Aldrovandia > Aldrovandia affinis. The sequence goes on from JAINUG010000177.1 coordinate 846,246, forward strand.
CATATGAACTCTTTGGTCATATTGAAATGGCTAATGGCTTAAATGGAACGCTCTCTCCGTTTTTCAGGTGCGTCGGAAAAAGAAATCAGTGGAGTCAGACGTTTCCAAGAGTAGTATTCTTGCGATAAATGACCCTTGCCTCTGCTCTGTATTACGGCCCTCATGCGATGGATTAATTCTCTTTGTGCAGCGGAGGGGTTTTTGGAGGTCGCGAGTCTGCTTCTGTGTAGCCCCGGCAGACTGCACGGGCCCAGACACCCAGCTGGAACATCTGGAAACATCCTGCGGCCAACAAGCTGCTCTCGGCGTTCCCCGGCGCTAATAAAAGTCACTTTCTCTCTCCTTTCCTCTCCTTTCTTCTCTCCCCACCCCTAGCCCCCCTCCCCTCTGATTGATGGGAGAGGGGATTTGAAATAGCGCCAAGAGAGAGGAGAGAGAGAGAGAGAGAGGGGGATAGGAAGTGGGAACCGTGGGCCTGGTTGGCTGACCAAGGCTGGAGTCAAGTTCCCCCCCCCACGTTGTTAGGGTGACACTGACAGACCATAATGGAAGCTGTCAATGCAAGATTTCAGGGAGTGAGAGAGCAAGGAGGGCCCGCGATTCGGATTGGCTTTTACGCCTCGCCGTGTTGCCGTGGCGCCCGCTGTTGAGGGCTCCGGTTGAATCGCAGAAGCGGGAAGATGGAGGTCCCCTCACCCCCTAAAACCACCCCTCACCCCACGCACACCCCAGGCCCCTCACTTTCCCTGAGCGCACGTTAAATCACCCGCGCGCAAATCTGCTTCAGTTGGCTTATTTCTCCCATTTGTCCCTCTCGTCCCTGGATACGGCGCTCTGCTGTAAGTCTGCTCTAATGAGGCCCTGCATATTTTATGTAACTTCCATGTAATTCATTCTTTAATATTTCAGCAACGCAATGATTGATATTTGAGCAAAAAATAGAAACTTATTCATATATATATATATGTATATATATATATAGTATTTTTCTCACTTGATCCGTTTATGTGTGGTGATGTGCATTGATCACTGGCTGCACTGAAATCTTGCCTTCGTCACATGACCAGGCTTCTCCTCTGGTGACCCAGGGCTGTTCTGACGTAAAACTGTTCTTAAGTGAAATTAATTCCGCAGCTGCACTGAAAAGGCTTTACCCACTTCTCTCAACCCCTTCTCCTTTTCCTCTTTCAATCCCTCTTTCTTTCACACCCTATTTCACATCATTCTTTATAAGAGAATTCATGATTGTTCCATGGAATTGATATATATAAAAAAAGACCACCCTGAAAGGACGGCACTGTGGCCGTTGGTCGTGTCTGGGTTATGGAAATAGATTGGGTGAAGTTGTAATCATTTTACTGCAACTTTAGACTTTTTTGGTACAAGAGCGGTTCCCTTGGTTCTGCAGTCTGGGTAATCTTTGACCGGCTGGTTCAAATCCAGACTAGTTTAATGTCTCCTTTTAAAATGAGAGAGAAAGTTTTACGATGGAAAACGAGCACTTTCAAGATTAGCTGCAGTGCGTAAATTTGAACAAACACCTTTAATGATCTGCGGTGGAGGATAACTGGCCATCAAAATGATCCTTCCTTCCATGTTGCGAGGGTTTATACGGGCACGAGGGTGTCGCCGTGGAGAGAGGGGCTGTAAAGTTGAGGGGAGCCTGTTTTAACCCCTTGAGGAGCACTGTAACACTATGGTGCTCATTCTAGAACATGCTGTAACATTCTAGTTGATTCTATTTGATGACATCACAAAGGGCTGTAATGACATCATCAAAGAATGGTAAAATCCCAGAATAGAAGACTGTGAATTACAACTAGGCTCGTTCATCGAGGGGTTAATGAAGTGTGGTTGCGCTGCAGGAGCGCAGCTGCACTGCGTGTGTGCGCAGGGGGAGAGGACACGGCACACACTCAGCGTCTATCACAGGCTCACCATCCCTAGCAGAGCTTGAGTCTGACACATTGGTGCGCATTCAATCGACATCCTAACTTTGACTCGCGATTAAATTATTTTTGTTTGTAAGTCAAAGTTGACCTTGGGTTGTTCTTGTGTTAATATGCAATGCATATATCTAATTGGAGCGTGAAATGATTATTAAGTCTGCGAAAAGTCAATCAGAGTTTATGTACGGACCGCTGTGAAAACATTTAGCTGGATGCCATCAAGCAGAGGCCAAGTCAGTGACCTTTACCAGTCTGATTGGCAAGCGCTTGGCACGTCCAACAGAAACCTTGACCTGGGTTTTACACTCTCGTTAGCGTGCCTTCTGAGCAGATTCCTGATAAATGCAGTACTTGGATTTGCATGGCTGCCGTTTGGTGTGTGTTTTTAATTGTGAGCCCTTATTTCAAATAAAGTGGAGTTGATGCGGAGCGTATCCTCATTTTTCCAGGCGGGCGGTATGCCTTTAATCAGCGATGGCTGTCTGCACTTCTGTTCCATCCATTCCAGCCGTCAGTTCCCATTGGCCCCACAGTCAGTTTCCTGAGAAAAAACCAACAGCTCAGAAACGATGATGCTCCCAGTGCTGGCGAATTCCTTCAGTGGACCCGGAAGCTCTGCGGCCCGCAGTCTGTAGACGTTTCCTAATTGCTTTCCCGCGCACGCAGTACAAAGGTGTCATTGAGCGAAGTCTCCTCGCCGAACCCTGGGCTGAGACAGAGCTCAGAGCCGCTCCATTCATGAGCGCGCTCCCGTAGACAGGGGGGAGGAAGCGTTATTCCAAAACCACTCCCGTTTGATTTTTACAACGCACCTTGTTAGATTTAACTCACTCCTTTTTCCGTGACGATAAATTTCTCTAACAAGTCGCCATTAGAGAAGGGGGGGGGGAAACTGCATTTGCCGTGTGATTAGGCTCGCTCACTTGACCGGCGCTGCGTTTGACTTCATTACTTTATGTCACGTTCATGTTTCCTCAGCCTCAGGGGAGGGGGGGGCAGGAAATACAGTGGAGGCAGATTGAGTTCATGAGCCGGTTCGCTACCTGCAGCAGACAGACCACCGCACGCATGGTGGAAACACGCGGTAAGTGGAGCGGAGGGAAATAACTGCGAATGATTAAATGATTTGGCTGGAAGAAAAGAAAAAGAAAAAAAAAAAAAAGAGGGGAAAAAAAAGAGGGGAAAAAAATCAGCGGTCGGTTTCACGAGCACCGCTGCTCTCTCTCTCTCCGGGCGCTGGAAGGAAGGGCGGGGCGCTGGGTAGGCCCACCGAGGCCTGAGTGGTACAGCGTGTGTTTGCGCTGCGAGTGGCAGAAAGGCGGCCTGTGACTCCTGTCCTCTGGGTTATTTTTAGGCTCGCTGATGGACGTTCATTAGCGGCTATATTAGCCGGCGTAATAAAATTGTCCCCGGAGAACAGGACCCCGCTACATTTAGCTCCTGTTATGAGAGCAGGAGTCCTCCAGCTCAGCCTACAGTCCATTCCGCTCAGCGTCCTCCAGCTTGCGCCTCCACATTCCCCCTGCCTCCCACCCCCTCCCCAGTCCCCCCTCCCCAGTCTCCATTCCACCCTCCACACCACAGTGTCCTCCAAATCATCCCACTCCCCACTCCACTCGCCTTTCCCCAACCCCCACTTCCAGCTGACCCCACTCCCCACACTGCCCTGTAAATACAGGAGATCATAATGGAGACACGACGGCTCATGATGCCGTTCTGCAAGTCAATGCCCTTTTTTCTTTCGTTTGAAAGGGGCGGTGATAAAGATGTTGATAATGTCCATATAATGATATAATTGACCCGTGTGCTGATTAGGCGCAGTGATTATCACCAGATGAAGAGCATGTGATTGGACGTGGTGGAGTGAGTCATTTCAGCAGCACTTCCTGATTCAAGGGAATGACCTTTAGCACCAGTGCAGGAAACCAGCAGCAGCAAACCCGCAGTTAGCATTTACCATAGACCAGGGGTGAGCAAAAAGGGCCGTATCTGTTTCTGGATCTGGATAAGGGTTCCAGGTCCTCTGCGGGGCAGCAGGGGGTGCCCTGCGGGCCACCGTCCCTATGGAGACACCCCCCATGGGTCTCATTAGGCTGCAGAGTCCCGGAGCGATCGATCGGGCGTCGGTGCAACCCGAGTGGTTTTGGACGACTTTTGAGCAGGGCCATGACCATTACCTCTCTCTCTCTCTCCCTCTCTCTCTCTCTCTCTCTCTCTCTCTCTCTCTCTCTCTCTCTCTCTCTCTCTCTCTCTCTCTCTCTCTCTCTCTCTCTCTCTCTCTCTCTCTCTCTCTCTCTCTCTCTCTCTGTGAGTAGTGTAGGGACGGAAATCTCTGGACTTACGTGCTTCTGTACACCGTACACCGACTCCATTTATTACGTTTAGAAATAATGTATTCTCATGCCATACCTGGGACATATTCAAGAGCGCTAAAATGTTACCTGAACTTTCTAAAACGGAAATGGAACTGAGCTGAACGTCCAGTTGCAGAGCGCTGCAGGTGTGACGACTGAGAGGGCGAATGTGCCCGGCTTTATACTGTGGCCAATTAAATTCCTTTAACCCCTTGCAATACGTTACCCCGCCACCAACCTAGCCGAGCACAACATTCCTGTCCCCACAACACTCCGTGACAAAATATCTGAGGAGTGTTGCGAAACGTAGCAAACCATTAATCTTGAACTTCCTGTTCCAGAGACACGGAACCTTCTGCCTATTGAATAAGCCCCAGAGGAGACAGGGGCCGGGGCCTGCTGATTGGCCGAGCAGACAAGCAAGCGCTGGCTAATAAGGCCTGTTCTCATCGGTTGTTTTGTCTTGTCTGTGGGATCGGTCATTTCCTTTGACGTATCGACAGCAGGACAGATGTCTCCCCGGCAGCTGCTGTTTACCATCAGAGAGCTTTCCTGTCCTCCGCAATTACGTGCGCGGCACACGAACCCAACGGGCGGTCGATTCGCTCGCTGGCTTAGAGATGGCCCACCGCACCATCGATCAGAGCTGCCTCCTCTCTGTTATTCCGCACAGCTCCCGGCGCCATCGCATGGACCTTGCTGCATTGGGCCTGGACCACAAAGAGGCCCGCTTTTCAGATTAAAGGCGAGGTGTAAGAGGAGGAGGCGCAACGCTCCTCGGTGGAAAAATGCCTCATTCAGTTGAAATTAAATTACGACATTAAATCACATTCCAAATTATACACGGCAACAGATTGTGTGAGCCTTTTCATTATTGCGCCCCGTGGAAGTAAAGTACCCGCTCGCGCCTACGCTCTCCTCCCCTCTCCCGGTGAAGGGAAGGGCTGTGCATCACAGAGGCTCATTCTTTTGTATCCCCAGGCCAACATGGGACAGTGTCAGATGACCAACGTCTACACACCATGTGCTTTCAGCACAGAGAGCGTGTTTCTCGTTCTCGTTTGTCTTCCTCGCCACTCGTGGTGGCGGCTGAATGAATCTAGGTCTGTTGGATGCGTCCCCCCGTGTCTGAAGTTGCCCATTTCTGATGAGGACAGGAGTGTAGGGGGAAGACGTGTGTGCTTCACTTTGTCTCTGAGTCTCCGATATGGGCAGGGTTCTGGACTAGGCTCCCAGCATTCCCGGCGCATGCTGAGGTCATGATGGAGTTAAAGGGGCACGTGATGGAGAGGACGCCGGCGGAGATGCACCCAAAATGACAGAGGGCGGTAATGTTGTATAATGGTTGGGGAACTGGGCTTGTAACTCAGAGGGTGCAGGTTCGCATGAACGGAAGAGCGTCTATTTAAACCTAGGATAGAATAATCAAATGAGTGTTTCATTGGGCCTTGACATCACAATGCTGCCCCATCGCTCTGGTCTGACTGGTCACGAGGCTCTCATCTGTCCCAAGTCCCAGTAACCCCCCCCCCGATTGTGTCTGAGTTTGTCAGTGGTTTTTCTGTGGACTGTGCGGCCGCTCTCCAGTGCACCATACCTCTTGGACTTGTATCTCACCAGCGTCCAGATTGTTTCTCCAGCTCCGACTCTGTGCTGGTCCAAGGCCTATTGAGATGCTAAATATACCATTAATGACATGAGAGAGACAGAGAGTGGTTTGTCTGCACCTATCAAAACTTTGTACTGCGTGTACTGTAAACTCTCCCCTGGTCTGTCCCTGTCTCTATCTCTTTCATGCTCTCTTTCTCCCCCTCTCCCTCTCCCTCCCTCTTTCCCTCTCTCTCTCTGTCTCTGAATTCAACTCAATCCAGTTCATTTGACTTTATCGGCATAACACAGACTGATGCTGTCTGAGTGAATGAAACGTATGCTATCCCATATGAAATAGTATACAAATAACAAATAAATAAATAAAAATAAACATAGATAATAGATACTGTAATACGATAAACATAATCTTACACTCCCCACGCGCTCTCTCTCTTTCTCTCTCTGTCTCTCTCTCTCCCTCTGCTGCGGGATAGCGATCTTAGCACAACTCCGATACAAATGTTGGCAGTGGACATGGCAGTGTCAAGCCCCTCTCGCGTAATTGTAAAAGCTCATTTCCTGCGTGTTTTCCGGGCGCTTGTGTGTCCGTCTCCCCCTCCTCCACCCTCGGGCCGGGCGGTGGGCTGTGAGCGCAGCAGGAAGTCAGGGGAGTGTGGGGGAGTGAGCTCTCTGTGTTCTCAGGTGTACGAGCGGTGTGAGCCATCAGAGGCCTCTTCATCAGCCCCTCTCACGGACCAGAGCTCCTCTAATGTTCCCATGGATCTCCTCTGTCACCGTGCGCATGGCTGCCTGGGGGAGAGGCCCCTTACACACTCTGTATGGGGGTGTGTGTGTGTGAATGTGTGTGTTCCCTTTTCTCCTTTTACCTCAATATTACTTGCATTTTGCTTGTATTACGGTGTATTTCACTGACTCCATGAAGTTTTACACATATAACCAAAAAAACTGTAGCATGCTTAAATGTGTTGCTCACAAGTTGTTCTTACCTTGTATTAATGCACATCTTGTAAGTCGCTCTGGATAAGAGCGTCTGCTAAATGCTTAAAATGTAAAATGTAAAAATGTAAGTCAGGACAAAGTGTTTGCAGAGGGTTTGAGAAGGTTCCATTCAAAACCTCGGACCAAGGGTCGACTAAAGTTTTCAGCATTGATGCGGACACGCTTAACCGATCACATAGCGCCGTCCCGGGTCCATCTTTCCCAGATCAAGCTTGTTTTTGACAAAGGAGAGGGAAGCTCCCGGAAGCCTGGTCGCTCAGTCCAAACACAGGTCCTGATTGTAAGAGAGGGAGGGCGCGGCACCGCCAGCCCCAGTGGCCGTCCTGTTGCAACTTACAGGAGGTGCCAGAATCGCTCATAATGGACTCCATTCTGAGAGATCTAATGAGCTTTCTCCCAGAGACAGGATTACGCCGAGTGAATAAAAAAGCATTAACCGGCTTTTTTTGAGTGGCTGCCTCCCCATCGCTTTAGCATTAAACGCGTTAATCCCAATTAGCCCCGGTTTAGCCGGCAGGAAGTACACGTCACATACCTCGAGTGCACGTGGGTCAGGAAAAGAGCACGCTAAACGGGAACCGCATCGCCGGTTTTCGGACACGTTTTTTTGGATTATACTTAGTCGCATTGCCATCAACGCTCTGTGAAGACCCATCACTCCCTGGAGGTCTGACCTGAAGAGCTCTCGAAGAGCTGCCAGGGTGTGAAGGAGGTCGGACTCCTTCCGGAACGCGTACAACCTCCTCCAACCTCCTGCTCTTCCAAGAGGCCATGTTTCAATGCGATAACGACAACGTAGCTGGTTTTTATACCGTAGTTTATGTGGGCGAATCCAAATCATTTATTTATATGTCTGTGTACAAAGCATCCGAAGATATAAATGGACAAAAATAGAAAGAAACAGTGCAAATACGGCAACAGATTCAATTCACAAATAATTACAATATAGCGATGTACAGAGCAAGACAGCATACAATGACGGAGCTTGAAATGCAATTAACAGTGCCACACGTACCGCTAATTGACTTCACAATTATAAGTTGAAGATCATTAAATAGTGACCCATAATAGTCCCCCAAAACAAAAAGAAAAAAGAAAAATTTGTCTGGCTATAAGAGGAATTTCTAACTATAACGATTAACCATACTGTAACACATTTTGCCACAAAGTTTACACAGGGGCTCCAGGGTGCAGACAGTGCTGGTGTCAGGATATTAGTGCTGAGAAGGTCAGAGGGGCAGATAAACAGGATCGCCTGTCCCCCACGCAGCCCCAACGGAAGCAGGGGACGTTGGTGTCTGGCGGCACCGCGGATCTCCACGCACTCGGGCGACAGGGTCCGTCCCAGGCTCCGACGGCCTCGGTCTATAAATACCCCCGTATTCTGGGGTTCCCACCGAGGGCTGGGACAGTAGGGAGAGCGGGAGAGACGTTATTGTGTGGGATGATTAATTAACTAATGAACGCGGTTGATTAATGAGTGGGGCAGGTGCGGCCGGGCGGGGGGAGGAGGGGGGTGTAGGTGGGCAGGTAATGGAACGGGGCGAGGTTGTCGGGAGCCAGAGGCAGTTCCACGTTGTTTATTTATTTATTTTTAATTTATTTTTTTCCCCTGACTCAAAACACTGTTAACTCTGTTGTACGTGGTTTCACCACTCCTCGTATTAGCATGATCGATTTAGCGGTCGCGGGCAGCTCTGAAGAGAACAGAGGATCAGAGAATTTATTTATGTAATTCTTTTTTTCTTTTAATGTATGAATGTTGAAATAACGAATGAGTTTCCAGCCTCTTGTTTGACAAAGCCGCGTGGAAAGCACTTGTCCGTGGCAGTTAAGCGCATT
>JAINUG010000177.1:857500-897500 GCA_029706075.1 Aldrovandia affinis
TGCTTTGAGAATCTTCCCCCGAGCCAGAACCCCTCAAACCGTTACCAGAGATTGGCTGTTTCGCCGTAATAATGACTGACAGAGTATGCGTTGGTGCGTTGCTAAGCCGGGCCTTGTCAGGAGGGGGGGGCCTCTGCGTTGGAGCGATAAGATTTCCAACACTGGTCTATTTGATCGGCTGATTCCGGACGCAAGGCCCGTCCCGGATTATACCCGCCTGCCTGGAACTCATCCACAGAAACACACAGAATGAAAGAGCGCGGGGGGAGGAGTGGGGTGGCTCCGGGGTGGTGGATTGTTGTCTGTTTGCCTCCAAAGGGTGGAGTAGCGCTGTGGCCACCGCCCTGCCCCCCCCCCCAATGCCCCTAGTGGCACCTGTGTCAGGAGCTGGCCCCCAGCAGCCGAAGGACAGCAGAGAGTGCAACGGGGCGGGTGACGAGGCAGTGAAAGAGAGAAGTGGAAAACAAAATAAATAAACGGCGGACATCCTGCCATCAGCGAGTGGCGAAATGAAGAACAGATGTGTCTGTCCTGTTTCGGCAGCTCAACATCTCTCTGGGACTGAGCCGCCACCGCTGTTGATGTGATTTAGATTTACATAAAGCAGAAAGCGGGATTTTGTTGTCATGTTTTTTTTGTTGATATTTTTACACCTAAATCAGGGCCTATTCTTGGCAGTGCTGCGTGAACCCGGTCGGCATGAAAATAAAAGAAACATCGTCCCGTCAGACATGAAAGACAGAATTTCCCTTAACCAACAAAGCGGAGGTTCACTCCAGAGTCAAAACGATCCTCCAGCTTTGTGGCTGTACAGTGTTTACTTTGTACGGCATGTAAAAAAAAACATTGGACAAAGCAGTTTATTTCCATCCTCGGAATGAACTCCAGGATAGTCACCGTTTTAGAGATGGTTTTCGCTGACTTCTTATACAGCCCACACGATACGCTCACCGAAAACTGAGCCAAATTTGAAATGACTTGGTACGATTTCTTTGCGCTTGTTATTTATATGGAACACCTTTGGAGAGAGTAACCCGACAGGTGTACATGCTCCTGTAAGTTCGCCCGTTTCGTCTCAACACTTGTAAAAGTTTGTGGGCGCAATTCTTGCAGTAAACAAAGAGAAGGGTTGACAAGTAAAGATTTTTAAGGCTATTTGGAGTTCAGTCAACAGCTGGAGTACGCCTTCAAGCAACAACAGAATAAGAGGAAAAACCCATGAAGGTTGTCCGGGAAAGAAGTTTTTCTATGAAATCAGCAGCTTCAAATTGACTTTCATAATGATTAAAACCAATACAGGTCAAAAAAAAAAATTCTCCAGAGAATTTTTTCTCAGTGGCTTGTGCGATTGAGGCAGCAGCCATCACTGCTCCGGTAGGTTACGGTGTAATTACGTGGCTGACAGCTGGGTAAGCTCGCCGGTGCCCTCTGAGAGGACGTGAGCGACGCCGCGTCCAGCCCGCCGCGAGCCGCTCCGGGTTCACGGGTCCCCGCAGGTTAGCTTCCACAGCGCCTGACACACCGTCGGCGCGCCACCGGCGAAATGCGCCAGTCAGCTCAAAAGCCGCCGTATAATGACATGGCAAACATGTGCGCGCACTCCCGGTATGGCATACCACGCTGTCAGCATGGCCTGCCCTGACAGAACTGCAAGCATTGCCAAGGCTCGTGTTGTTTACAAAGTTGCTCTGAGTGCTCCCGGTAAACGCCTCCATGATAAAGCTGGTCCTTTTCAAATGCACATTTACAAAGCCTTTACTTATGCGCAATGAATATATTTTCTGTTCACATATGAGCCTTGTGTCCAAAAGAGCACCTTATTTTATGGACTCAACTGACCTTTAAAATTTTTTTAGAAAATGATAATCCCTAGATCTAAGATTTTCTATTTACTGCCAGTGGCAGTAAACATGTTTCCAGAGACATTGTTAACGTGGTGAGTTGCACGTTTCAAACTTACTAGTGCGACTACTTTGAGGGAAACTGTGATCACAAAGACCTTTATATGAAATGGCTAGTAGGCTTTTCAAACTCCCCACGTGTGGAATTTTGACCCTTGATCCCTGACCCTTGACCCCCTACAGAGAGCCAATCGCCTGCACTAAACACATGGATTCAACTTCTGCGTGTCCCTGCCTCGACCCCATGTGCCCTTTGACCTTTGGGGCACCTCCATCTCTTGGTTCCCTCCAGGCGTTTAGGCTTCATTTTCACAGGGCTCCTCTTTAACCCGATGGGCAGGTAAAAAAAAAATGGGGCCTTTAAAAGCTGGCTGCCGGTGAACAACAGGGGCCGCCGCTGGAGCAAGGTGGCAGTAAAACGTCGGGAATGAAAGCCACACAGCAGTGGATCCAGGCCTGGTAATTTGATAATGAGATTGGGAGGCAATGCCTTCCAGATGCTCGCAGCGGTAGCAGGGCCCATTTCACAAGCAGAAGGCACCAGCAGACCACAGGTGGAGTTAAGGCTTTCTGTGTGTGGAGGAGGGTGGATATCTCTCGTCCAGTCACCCAGGCCACCATTTGATTGGCCTTCACCTCTCCAATGTAATAAAAAAATTAAAAAAACAAGACAGCCAGAGTCTGTGTCCCATATTTATGCCTGCCAGTGAAACACACACTGTTCTGTCCTGCATATGTTAGCTTTTTACTGCGAGAGTTCATTGGGTGAGTTTGATATTTTTAGTTCGGATCTTAAGTTCATAGATAATTCAGAAGGACGGGGTCGAAAGCGGACAACAATTTTCACAAACAAAGCATCCAGCTGCAGGCGAGACCGATGAGGCGCGCAGCCTCGCGTCACATTATTAGAGTGACCGAAATGTCCGTACGTCGGCGGCATGTTTTAAGTGCTGTTTTTGTTTTTCGCCGTTTCCTGACAGCCGTACGGCCGAGTTTAGTCCACCGCACGGAGAGGAAAAAAAAAACCGGGCCTTTTGTTGTGTTTGCGCGCCTATAAACAGCAAGTCAGACCAGAAGCCACAAGTGGCGGGGTTGGTGGGGTGGGAGTGCTAGAGAGGGGCTGACTCACAGTGCGGGGCATTGTCCCCCACGCAAACGGGGGGGGAAGGGCCATGCTGTCGCCACCGCCGGCCGACCGGGCCGCCCCTCTTCCTGTATCCGTGTCTGCTGGACATGCAAATGTCCCTCTCTGTCGCCCCCCTCCTCCTCGTTCCGGCTCCTCGCCCCATCCCGCTGGCCGCTCTCCACCGGGCCAGAGAAACCACAGTTTGGGGGGTTAGGGGGGAGGGAGGGAAGGGGGGGGATCTGTCGAGCGATTGATTGGCCCGGGGCCAATTAGCCGGAGTAAAGTGGTGTCGAGGCTAATCGAATTGGCCTCTGTGACGACTCAGCGCAAAAGGCAAAGTAAATGAGGAAAGGCGATTAATCCCGCCGTGTCTTTCTCTCCGCACGGCCAGAGGAAGACGGATGCGGAGACATTTTTATTCCTCTGACGAGAGCACGCTCGGCCCTGCCTACACAACACTGTGTACATCAATATGCATATATCAGTGTATGGACAAGACATCTTCACCCGTAGGAATAAACTCAAATTCTGTACGCATACCCATAAACACATGTCTGTGTGTGTGAGTGAGTCCATATGTGTGCACGTTGTTTCATAAAATTAGCTGACATTTTGTGTAGCACCAACTTACATAATACCTGTAGAAATACAACAAAATCCCCTTCCTTGACCTTTCCGTTTTCCTTAATAGTTTAATGTGCCAGTGATTTCCTGCTAACTCTTACTGTGACGGTGTGATGCGTGTGTAGGCCCTGCCTCCTGCCCATGGCCCCGATAGCAGGCAGGCCAGTCTTGGAGTGTCCCATGATGCATAGCAGCTGTGGTGGAGGCACTGGGCTGTACTGCAGTACGGTGAGCTCGAGGACACACACCAAACCCTGTTTTGTCAGTTGACCACTTGAGGTTCTGAAATGTGTCCTGACTGGATCACAGAGGGACAGAGGGACCACAGAGCGAAGGAGAGAAAATGAAACAGGGAGATGACGATACAGAAGGAGAGAGAGAACAATGAAGGATAGGACCAAAGGGAAGAGAAAGAGATATAAATAGAGAAGGAATGACATTTCAAAAGAGAGGGATATCAAAAGAAGGAGGGGAAGAAAGAGGACGGAAGAGAAAGGACCAGATAAAGAAAGGAAAAGAGAGACAGCAGAAGGAGAGATAAAGAGAGAGAGAGAGCACAGTGTACAGCATTGGTGGAAGCCGAACAGGACTATTCGGTTCAGAGCAGCAGAGCCATTAGCGGGGAAGGTGGCCTTCAAAGAGTTGTGAAAAAGGGAAAGCAACCCAGCACAATGGGCAGACCGAACCACTGTTGTCAGTGCATTAGCGGCCCCAGCCTGCGCAAACACAGGAGAGAGGCACTCCTATAGATACCACTGACCTTTCCAACGAGCCAGGCTACTGTCAACAGCGTCATTTATTCTTCTTCTGCACAGCGCCGGCTGAGAGCATAGGGGGCCGACGGCCCTGCATTGTTGTCGCTGCGTTGAATGCAGGGTGGTGTGCGCTCTTGGGATTTGGATTTATTGCCCTCGCGGTTTCCTCTCTATTGTTCGCCGGCGTTCCGCGTTCAGTCGGCGTAACGCTCTCCCCTTTTGCGCCCGCCGTCTGCGAACCCGTCCCATCGAGGTGCCCCCACCGCACTGCGATCGATGTGCACTGACAATCTCTGCACTTCATTGCGTTCCGAACGGTGCACAGGGCTGAGTTTACCCCCAAAACCCCGGGGGTTGTAGTCGAACGGTCGGAGAAGCTCTCCAGGCGACGCTGTTTGAGGCGTGGGCAGGTTGTTGAGTTGTGTTAAGTGTCTCGTTCTGTGGCGGGAAAGGGTGGCTGAGGAAGTTCAGGTGCGCGTCTGCGTTCATCAGAGGCCGGCCTGGTTCAGGTACAGCGTTTCGGTAGCTGCATGAATGATAACCGCTCTGTAGTCTCAATTATCTTTATACCTATTTGATGATCTGTAGACAGCGAACCGTCAAAGAAAATGTCTCACGGCATTCATTTGGGAAAATACATACGCAAACGGATTGTTGACGGGGGGAGTGGCGCTGACGAGTTGTTGACGGGGTGGAGGTTGCGCAAACAATCCTGAGCAGTTGATTAACAGTTCAGAACTGTCATAAAACATGTTGGGGGGGGCGGTTTAAAAACACACGCATTTTAAAAACATTTTGTTGGAAAGTATCCAATGACTCACAGAGCACATGTGTTACTAATTAACCAGTGGTTTTTGTCAATAGGATGTCAACATGAAATCAATTCAAAAGTGAAGACAGAAATTTCCATAGCATTGAGGGGTGAAAGTATTCCAGTTCAGAGAGATTTCACTGCCCAATGAAAATGATATCTTTTGTAAATTGTTTGAATTCACAATTGTTTTTCATTCAAAGGTAATAATGAATCAATCTTGGAATATTTCAAAAGCAAAAATAACTAGAGGATGTTAGTAAACGTGTACCAACGAAATACAATTTATCTATACTTATCTTAATTATATGACGCAGTGTTTCAGAGGGGTGGCTACTGCAAGGAACAGTTGGCGTGTTTTACCTGTCATCTGTCACATGTGTCCTCAAGCTGTCTCCCTCCAATAACGAAACTGTTAAACACCCTCTAAACATGCTGTCACCCTGTCTGCAAACTCCAAAGCATCATTCATCTGCACTCAAGCACTGTGCACCAATCAGCTACCATGGTACTGATGGTCATGACCCGATAACACACCTGAGTAGGTTATCACTCTGACAGCTAAGAAGTGAAGTTGTGGAGGCGGGGTGGGAGGGAATGCAGGAGGGAACTGGTTAGAGGCTTGGTAGATCATGTCACAAATTAGTTATTGAAAAGAAACCCCCACCTTGGATTGCGTGTGAGATAAAGGCACATTCACAATTATCAATTTGTCCTTAACTTTGAATACATAAATGCAAGTGTTTTTGCAAGTTTTCTCAGTTTGGCAGTTTTGGTGATCACTGATCTCATGTTAGTGAACAAAAAACAAACATTTTTCTTTATTTCTTTATAAGTCAAAGTTGTGGATTGAATGCAGATTGAACGAGAATTGAATATGGATTAAATGTGTATTGAATTCGGATTGAATGTGGATCGAATGAAGTCTGCACACTAAACGTATGCTCCAGTGAGGAAGTTTATTTGTACACACCAGCTGAAGACGATCAGGACCTATTTTCTTATTTTGTTCGTAGGATTTTTCGGTTCTGCACCTACTGCATAGTTTGAATGCACAGCTAACTGCCAACATAAAGGAAACACTTGAGTAAATGAAGGGTTCTGTTGGCTCTGTTATGGTATGAGGTGCATTTTCCTGCCATGGTTTAGGTCCACTCAGCCTCTTAGAGAGAAAGATAAATGCCCATTTTGAGTGATCAGCTTCATCCTATGGTGAAGCATTTCTATCCTGATGGGAGTGGTCTCTTCCAGTATGACAATGCCCCCATCCACAGGGCACGAGTGGTAACTGTATGGTTTGATGAGCATGAAATCAATGTGAACCATATACCATGGCTGTCTCAGTCACCAGCTCTCATGCTAACTTAACTGAACACCAAATTATGAAATTTCTCATAGAAGAATGGTGTTGTATCTGTCCAATAAAGCTCCAGACACTTGTGGAATCTATGCCAAGGTGCACTGAAGCTGTTCTGCTGGCTCGTGGTGGCCCAGTGCCATACTGCTGCGTGATATCTAAACCTTCTAATCTTGATATGCTTCTGTAATTATCTTATGATCTGATGATCTGGCGATAAGGAGCCGTCAAAGAAAATCACGCAAGCAGCGGCGTAGCCAGGAATTCATTTCGGGGGGGGGGTTGAGAGGTGACAGGTACATTACATGACAGAGATTACACGACAGGTACATAGAGAGTGATGCATGGCCCTCTCCGTCGCACTGAACACATTGTTTTCATTCCGCTTCGGCATCGCCCCCGCTGTAACTGTGGGACTGCACTCTTGTTAGTGATGAAATACGGGTGGGAAAAAAAGAAAAATGGGTTTCTCCTTTTATAGCGGAGTCCCATTACCTCTCCGGCTCTTGTGAGTGCACTACAGTGTCTCGGAGGCTGAATGATACTGTATCTGAGCGGAGTCTCTCGGGCCTATTTCTGAACGAGTGTTTGTAAGACCGTTTGATCTTCCATCTCTAAGCCCGATGTGCAGCGCAGACATATAGGCTCCTCTGCTCTCAGATGTTACAGACCTCTTTACATAATGTCACATTAGTCTGGCATACGCAGAAAACAGCATTCGTGACTTTTAATGAAGCCCACTCTGAACCGGAGAAGACTAGCATTCTCACATCTAGAGGCACACCTATCGAGAAGAAAAAAGTGTCATGCTACAAATATTTAGGCATATGTTTGGGCGAGCTTTAGTGTGAAACTCACATTGACAATCTGGTTTACGAAACTTCAATTGAAGTTAGGATTCCTTTTTCGGAATAAGTCTTTGTTTCCCATTCAAAGCTAGGAGAAAACTGGTTCAAGCCACTTTGTATCTGTCATTGATTATGGCGACTTGTTGTATATGCACGCAGCTGCCTCGGTATTGCAGAGGCTAGACTCAGTCTATCGTGCCTCCCTACATTTCATTACAAATGCTAAGTCACTTACTCATCGCTGCACCCTATATCAAATTGTGGGTTGGACCTCACTCTATACACAAATACAGCTACACTGGTACAAGTTAATCTATAAAGCCATTCTTGGCAAACTCCCTCTTCACCTCTGTAGATTTCTGTCCTTCGCCGCTAGCACCTGCCAGACACGGTGTGCTAGACGGCTATCACTTAATTTCCCCAGGGCCTCTACCGAGCTGGGTAAGACTGCCTTTTTATACTGTGCACCAAAGGCCTGGAATAATCTGCAAACCACACTCCACTTAGATGTACTAGTGCCCCTACAAGACTCCCTTCAAGAGGAGTGCAAATGTTTCTTGTAGATCATAATGTTGCGTAGTGTTGTTGTACTGTATTGTATTGTATTGTATTTTAATGACTGACATTTTTTCTGCGTTGATGGCTGCTGCTGGCTCTTGGCCAGGTCTCCCTTGGAAAAATAGATTTTAATCTCAATGGGACTTCCTGGTTACGGTTAAATACGTGTTTTAAAAAATGGGGACAATAACCCGGATGTCCAGGAGATTGTCTGATGGCGTGTACTCGTGCTGGCCTGTTATGTTACACTGGCTTGGATCACTACCATTTGCTATATTCTTCCGCTCGGCTTAAGGCTGGCCACTTGCATGTAACAGCCCCCGTAGCAAGCTCCATTTCCTCTTTCTACTCCTCGGTGGAGATTGGTAAGAGCCTCAAAGCCAAGGGGAGAGTGTTGCCACAACGCACAGTGCCTGCGGGAGGAAGACTGTCACAGGCCTTCTCTAGGTTCCCCCGATGAAACCTTTAATGCTGCCAAGCATGCCTCGCATAAGCAGCCACCCAGAATAGCACAAGATGGGCAGTTTGATGGGGCCTCAACAGCCTGGATGGCAC
Organism: Aldrovandia affinis; assembly: GCA_029706075.1. Classification (NCBI taxonomy): domain Eukaryota; kingdom Metazoa; phylum Chordata; class Actinopteri; order Notacanthiformes; family Halosauridae; genus Aldrovandia; species Aldrovandia affinis. The sequence continues at coordinate 866,036 of JAINUG010000177.1, forward strand.
GCTCCAGGCCAAGGCATTGAACACATTGGGTGTCGGCCATTGTAGCTAAAGGCACTTCACACGACTCACAGTAGTAAAGCATATCGGTATTGTCTCTATTTTATCAATAAAAGAAGTGGGTGTAAGGACGGCATGCAGGTGGAATCAAATATAATATCTTAAAATATAATATAATGTCCAGCTCTGTGGGAGCTTACATACACCGACAGGGCTCCCTCCACCTGCACAGCTGGCTTGGGATCTCCTGCGGTGGTTACAGAGCCACTCAGCGTCGCTTCGCGCTGTGCACGTCCTGAGCGTTTGGAACACCGCGGCGGACATGCTTTCGAGAGCCAGCCCTTGTGCGGGGGATTGGAGGTTACACCCCCACATCGTGCAGCAGCTCTGGGTGAGATTTGGGATGGTGGAGGAGGACCTGTTTGAGGTTTGGAGCTCACTACGGGGGCTATTATAGGCAGGTAGCCAGCCCTCACAGGTCACCTCGATCCTTGCATGGAAGAATATAGTGATCCAAAAATTCACATAACCTTGGTACAGTGATAGCCATCCCATCGTTTTACATCCCTGACTCAAACCGAACCCACTGATAGACTGCCACAAATGTGCTTCAACCATAGTCCCCTATCATTACTTAAACTACTCTAGTGAAAATAATTTAAAAAATAAACGCACGTGATCAATATAATTACTTGTCCTTCTCTCCTTTTCTTTTTCCATGTCCTGCTGTCCTTCCTGTGTCCCTCTCCCTGAATGGTGTGAACAGGTAAGTGTTTTTATTCTCCTTCTGTGTGAAAGCTTTGTAGGTCATGGGGCTTTTCAATGAATTGCCAAGGAATTACAAACATATAGTCAGAGGTCAAAGGTCACTTGTTGTACAAGGTTGGAATATGTTAAAAGATCATGCACTTGCCAATGCGGCACCATCTTCAGTAGCGTGAGATCCACGCAGTCTCCTAAACAGAAAAGAGATCTCCTTACCTGAAAATATTTTAAGTCTATTGGATTCTTTTCTTCTGCCAAGTCTTTTTTTTTTTTTGTTATATGAAAAAAGAAAAAGAAATCCCCAATACATTTTGTAGGTTTTGAAAAAAAAAAGGCTATTCATACAAAATTATCTGAATGAATGCTTTAGTAAATCATTCCTTAAGGATATGCAGGACTAATAAGATTTTTTAATGTCTTTATGAATGTCTTTATGAATTTTCAGGTAAAAGATTTTCTAAAAAAATTGTTGTCTTAACAGGCTTTTCAATTGAAGCATACCCTCTTGAAACCAATCAGACCGGTTCTTGGTTTATAGCATGTGAAAGTGGGAGAAAGACTGTTTTCCCCTCTGAGCCTGATATTTAGCAACAGGATGAGTAATGTTCAGGGTGATCGTGATTAGTTAATTAAGAGAAGATGTGGAAAGTGAATTACGTGTGTATCTCAGATAAACCCCCTAATGGATGGAAAATACCATGGAACATACTCTGTCTCGAGCTGAAGTCTTCCCAAAAGTTCTGACGTCATTAAAATAATGGCTTTAAGCATTTAGATTGACTTATTTCCACTTTTGTCCAGTGGTTTATTTTTTCTTTTTTTTTTTTTTTGGCTATCTTCGATACTTAGAAAGCGGTTATAGTTTAAAGGTGATCTTGAATTTACAGACACGAGTTGCAATCGTTACCATAACAAAAACAGGTTTAACAAAAACAAGGTAACAGGCTTGGAATTGATTATTTATGAGCTCTTGTCTTCAACGGAGGTGAAGCCAGAGAAACGTAATGCACAGTATCATCTGTGTGCTGTACTCTCAGATTGCCGAAACAAGTTATTTATCCAAAGTACTTTTTTACCAATGAACGTAGGGTAAATAGTCCTTATGGTTTCAGAATATTGAACAGCTCACTCCATGCTTTTTTTTCTTGTTATGGATAATAACAAGTCACTTAGAATTTGCATTGATATTGTTTTTTACAATATAATCAGCTAAATATATTAAAGATGTTGAGTATATTATACATAGGTTTAGACTTCAATATATAGAAAAAAATATGGTCTTCCCACTACATCTTGCTGTCACACACGGTTGATGTGGAACAATTTGTCCATAATTGTTTTGTGTCATCTTTCATTAGAATCCCTTGGTAGCATATGCCCATCTCCAGAGGCATTGCCGGTTAGTAAATTAATTCTGAATATGCAGCTTCAGAACTCGCTATTGAATTGGATAGATTAATCTGAATATTGAATAGTTGGACGGTTTTACACTTCATCTGGTAAAACAAGTCAATCAATCAATCCAAATGTGTCATACAACATTTTTACAAGTGAATTGTCGCGGTCGGAGGACAGAATGGTTTTTTTCCCCAGAGGGAATCAAAACACTGAAAGCTTTGTGAGTCAATTGGGAAAACTGAAATTATGCCGTGACCCCAGCAAAAGGTTGTCATACGGTCATGGAAAACAGTGAAACAGAAAAAAAGTATAAACAAAAGACGGCTCGGAAATGCAAATATCGTGCGGTTCGCTGTGGAAATCCAGACTGGTATTTGGCCGGAATGATTTCCATTGCTGGGTATACGGTGGGCTAACAGTGAGGGCCTCTAATCCAGCAGCAGACCGGGTAAGTTTTACTGAAGATACCGATCGCCTGAATCTCTGCAGTGAACGTTTGTTCCTGTTGAAACAAAGAGGCTTTCGGTACTTGTCCACAGCAGATAGGATCGGAAGTTTCAGAGTGGCTGCGATCTTTGTGATTCTTTGCAAACGATTTTCCCAGGACTCAAAGCACGCAGCTCCTGTGGGTCTGTCGGTACAGGGAGCTTCTGTTAGAGCGCGCTAAAATCAACACTGCGCCGCACAAACTGGAGGTAGCCCTTCATCCATCATTCTCCTTGTGCATATTCTTCGCGTTGTTGCTTTTGTTAACCAACCAAGCACTTGTGGCAGGACAATGAAAATAACGCTAAGACCTCTGCTATCTGTTATTGTAGCCAAAATGGCACGGACAATAGAGGGGCTATTTCAGGCGCAATGGAGCGCAGCGAAGTGTCAAACGTGCAACAATGGCAGTTCTCCCCTTCGGTATCGCCGGGTACTGATCAAGCCATGCGTAAGGGAAAAGGTATGCGAGCCCCTCGCGGCCCCCTCGCGCTCAGGGAAGTGTGTCTCGCGGATGCAATTTCACCCGAGAGCAAATGGTGCGTGCTCCGTCAGTCACTCAGATCCGCGCTCCCCTCTTAAGTGGCCATGCTCGTCCCCGCACATCTCCGGCTCCATCGAACACCCGCCTTTCAACCATGGCTTTGCAGTCTTAACGGAAAACGACTGGTAAAGCCTCGGGGTTAACCATCGACCTTTATTTCCATAGAGGGACTCACTGCGTTTAGCTCAATTGCAGGTAGACTGCACGGAAAGTGCACCTGTCACGATGCAGAGGAAGGTTATGGGTGATGTTTATTTGCACATCCTGCTAACGGCCCCTTTGGCGAAAAAGCAGAGCGCACAGGAATCGTTATCCGAACGGCTCGTATTGAACGCAAGTAATACAGTGGGTCTCCGGTTCAGCTTCTGCATATAACCACTTCCTTCATGTGATCAGCTAAAACATCTTTGTCGAATGGCTTTTCGCAAACCTCTGACCTCTGTGTGTTTTGAGATGTCACCAGTGGTAGGGAAATTGCTCCCAGCAATCCTCATTTTCGCATTCATTACAATTTTAATTTTGCTGAAAAAAGAATCCGCACCAACGAGTTGTAAACAAGAATGTCGGAAATCGTTTCGTTCACTGTTCAGTTTGAATTAAAACGATAGATCAACTCTTTTTAAATAAAGGTCCTGTAATGGCTCTTCCCATATACAGTAGGCTATCCATACTCAGGTGTGCTCTGTTTCAGGAATTGTATTTTTGTCAGGAAGCTGCCTCTTCCCGCGAGCAGCTACTGAGCTGTAGCGACGAGTAGTGAGTTGTTTTTCGCTCTCGATAATATCGATCAAGTCAACTCAAATCAAGCGTAACCTTTCTATTCTCTTCTGGAACATCGCGCATGCTATTTGGCGCCAAAACACATTTAAATTTATTTGACACATGCATGGCATAGTGTATGTGCTGAGAACAAAAAAGCAGCAGTATAAATTCAGTCAAAATAAAGTGATTAAGAAAATGTCAAATACTAAATTGTTCTCTCGCTGTAGTTCGGATAACTGCCTCTTTTTTCCTATTATGAACCTAGGGGCAGACTTTTAAAGAATATATGGCAGACTCTTCATCACAAGAATTTGGTTCTGTTTCACTGATTCAACCGGGCCAGTCCTTTCTCCGAATGGAGCAATTCAGTACAACTCAGTGCCCAAATGAGAAAAGCAGCGGGTGACACTTCTTAGAAATTGAATTGAATGAATAATTCCATATGATTTGTATGGGGCACAGTTGGGCTCATTCAGTACATTTCCGAAGCTGGTTTTCCAGCCTATTACCCCGTGTTACATTTGACCACATTTGAATGGAAAGGACCGCATTTTTAAAAGCCATTTAAAAGCAGGACCCCTGTTCTGTTTTACACCACTGAATTCTAACTATATGCTACATGCCACATACAATATATCCCACACTGTGTGCTGTTTATACTGTATGTAATGTGGAATTTTACATGCACTGCTCTTTCCCGCTTTGTGAAGATCTTGATTTTTAGTCAACATATTGCAGTTTGCCTATTCCGTATGACTGTGAAGGCGAGAATGAACGCCATTGTAAAAAGCGCGACGATTTAATTTTCATCTATTTAAAACAAAAGGGAAAACTCAGGAGCGAACGAAAACGTCCGAAAATTGATATTGAAATTTTAATGGCAAGCTCCCATTTTGAGTTCATTACCGATGGTAATGAAATGATGAAGGAGCGGCTGATCACTGTAATGTTTGTAATTTAGTCCGATAGCGCTTTTATGTCTTGTAATTGTGTTTTTATTACTCCGATACTGCAAAAATCAAATGCAATTTCCGAAATTACAGATGAACAGTAAAATGGGCCATGTATTTAAATATAACGCTGGCACATTATTGCTTTTTGTTGCTGATGCATTTATTTTAGATTTTGAAATTATGCTGATTTGTACTTGTTCCCCGTTACGATGCTCTGTATCAGCGCTTTAAAGGGACACTTTACTGAATCAACATCACAGAAGGGTGTAAATTGTATTACCAGTGTGAGCAAATGAGATTGCCTATGATAGACCCACGACAAGATTTAGCAGATGGTAAAACATTATTGATAATACAGGTAACTGCCAAAATAAAGGCAACACTTTGGGGGGGGGGGTGGTGGACACTTAAAAGTCCCAGCTAGTTACAAAGAGGAGGGCCAGGCCTATCTGCCAGTACCCAGGGCATTACTGCGCCCATTTGAAGGATCCCTCATTCACTCAAGTGTTGCCCTTAATTAGCCAGGCACCTGTAGTAGTAGTATTGATTGCTGAGGTAACAGCAGCAGCAGCTGCAGCATAGCATAGCATAGGGCATTTAGTATTAGTTGTAGTACTAGTAGTAGTAGTGGCAGTAGCGCTACTGTGGAAGTAGCACAGTGCTGGTGTGCAGCACCCCCATCAGGGTGCCTCATGTCACAGGTCCAGAAAATCTTATGGCAAAAAAATGTGCAACGGGAATTTCACGGCAATATGCAACTGCCTTTGCCTGCACACCGGGCAAAGGCAGAGGCAGTTGCCGTTCCGTCTCAACATTATGGACGAACACGTACTTACGAACACCAGCTCCATCTGAGAACCGCCGCTGTTTTTGCTCGCGTTGTCGGCCGACTCCAACCCCCCCCACCCCCATCCTCCTCTGGCTTTTGCCATTGGAGCTGGGGAAAAGGCGGAGCTGCGGAGGTCTCTCATTGCCCCAGCTGCCGCCCCACCCAGGCCGACTGACTGTCCCTGTTTCAGCAGCCTGTGAGGGTTGCACCTGCTCTTGTGTTACCCCCTCCCGGAAAGCCCTAACCCCATTACTACATTAGCGATATGGATGTTTCCCTAGAATCTGTCATCGCGGCATGCAGGTCATTAATCACAGCCGCGAGGTGATCTATCACAGATTATTACCTTAGCATTAATTAGCCTTGGGGAGCAGATTGTTTTGTTTTGTTTTGTTTTGTTTTGTCTTGTCTCCAAATATTTTAGTTTATTTTTTTTTTTATGCAGAAAACCTTGGTTCAGACCAAAAGAAAATGTTTTATTCGATCATTTTATGGATGATCTGACACCTTAAAGCAGTGTTCTGTACTGAACATAGTTTCCATGAGTAGGTCTTCCAATGTACTGTTACAGAACCTATAACCTGCATAAATCTGTATGGGCGTAGAACGTTTTGATGTTCTCTCAGCTTTGATGTTGTTTCTCAGTCAGCTGTGCTTTTATTTTTTTGTTTCATATTACGTGGTGTTCTGAGATGAGGGCCGAGTAGACACAGACCAGACATTCTGGCTCAAAGTTTCAGCCACGGGAAACCGGGCCTGCTGCGACTTCAATGTAAACACGAGAATGTTTGACGGCATGACCGCGAGCTTCTGCGATTACGGCACAATCGCGGGTATTGACGGGAATCAGGGCTCAATCAAGCAGAATCATATTTCCCGTCAGATATATCCGCATGCATTGTTTTAATCGGCTGTTGGTTATCAAAGGAGCCGGGTGCGAGCGAAAAATACTTTTTTCATCTAGTGTGTCGGTACAGATTGAAAGATTTCCCAGGCAAGTTTTAATGGTCAGCCTCCTCGGAAATCAGAGACCTAATTTAAAACCGACGGTACACATCCAAGGATGTCTCCCCTTTATTTGTTTCTGCTGAGGTGCTAAAAAAAAGTTGCTCAAAAAAATCTGCCAGCAGTTTACTTGGCATAGCACTTCAAAGTTCTTTATTTTTTGTTTGTTTGTTTATTGGTGATTTTGTTTTTCTAACCTTACATTTCTGGGCTGTTTTTTTTCTCCACTGACTAAATGTGAAAATGAGCTGGACATGCCTGGTGATTCTTGGCGTTGGTGTGTGGGGGAGGGAGTTTTCTGGACCGCGCAGTATAGTCACTTACGTGAGACAGGTGGCACGATGGGCCGGTGGCACAAAACACTGCCAGCGATGCTGTAGCTTCTTCCTATCTTGCCCATCCTGTGGCTTTGACTTGCCCCCTCCCCTCCAGTCGCGAAACACTCTCGCTGTCTTCAACTCCCTGTAGAAAATATCGGCCATGCACAGAGACATGGTTTTGTGACCTTTGGATTCTTTCCTGGGTGTAATTTTCTTGTCTTCTCCCATCTCTAAAGCATCTTTGGCTCCTCTCCAAACAGCTCTCCCCCCGGGACTCTCACTCTGTTTAGCAATGCGGATTCAGAGACTGTTCGAACAAATTGCCTCTCTCCTTTTAGAAGGCCACGGAGTACGGCTTGGCATATTTTTCTTTCTCCTTTTCTGTTTACTCATGCAAACCCCAAACAACAAATATCTCCAGCGTTCAGATGAAATATGAATTATGATATACGTGTGAACATCTTTGCTTCAAATCCGAAATCCTGTTTTGTTTTATAACAAAGATTTATTTGCACGTATTAGTTATGACTGACTGAACCAGGGGAGCGAATGGGGGGGTCTGGATTGGGATCTGGTGCGCTTGGTCCTTATAAGGCAGATATGATTATTTAATGAGAAAACAAATCCCAGAGAAAGCTTTTGGTTGGACGTGTAATTCAGAACAGCTTAACGCCCTGCCTCGGGGTTGTTTTCAAACACGGAATCCAACTCATTTCATATTCCAGTTGTGCGTTCCCGGTAGATGATAATTGCGATGCAAATTAGTGAGCATCGAAGAGTGAAGCTGTAGCCGCCCTGTAAACTGACGTAGCTGTAAGTGATCCTTTAGGCCCCTTTCACTTAGAGCTATAACCGTGTTCCAGAGTGACAGATCCACATGGAAGGAGACCCTTCAGGTCAGGCCTCACGAGGGGTGCGTCACCTGCATCAGAGGGGCAGTTTGAATTTTAATAATATAATAATAATAATGTATGGCATTTAGCAGATTCTTTTATCCAAAGCGACTTACAGTAGTGAATGCATACATTTTTCAGTATATGTGGTCCCAGTGGGAATTGAACCCACAACCTAAGCGTTACCAATGCTGTGCTCTACCAGCTGAGCCACAGAGAACCACCAGGTTCTTAAGGTTCTGAGCTGATGGCAGCACAGTCGTCCCAAACGCTCAGTCTTTAAACTCCCCTCTTTTGTAAACCCCACACCCGGACGTCTTTATGTGAAAAGACGTTATCACCAAGGACAGTGTATCTACAGGCTCATGCTGATGCAGTCATCTGCTGGGATTAGAAAACCGTCGCCGGTCATAGCCAAGTGTGCTCCTGCTTAACTAATGTAATCCCCGTTTGAAAAGACAGGGGGAGTTAGGTGATCATGAGAGCGTTGTGTGCGTCTCGTCACACGAGTTGCCCTCCTTCTGACGCTCACTCACCTGTGGAGAGGAACTTGCTGTGACCGTGGTACACATTCCAGAGCGTGAATGTAGCATACCTGGACCCCGCCCACTGGACAGAGTGCTGTCACTGAGTGCGCCAGTGTGTGTGTGTGTGTGTGTGTGTGTGTGTGTGTGTGTGCATGTGTATCTGTGTGTGCATGTGTGTGTGTGTGTCTGTGTGTGTGTGTGCGTGTGTGTGTGTGTGTGTATGTGTATCTGTGTGTGCATGTGCATGTGTGTGTGTCTGTGTGTGCATGTGTGTGTGTGTGTGTGTGTGTGTGTGTCATGTGTGTGTGTGCATGCGTGCGTGAGAGAGGGAGAGAGAGAGAGGCAGAAAACACAAGCTCCGTGAACTGCAAGGAACTCTGGACGTGTGTCAGTCGCAGGGCCCAGCCCAGGAAGGCCACAGCGCTGTCAAGCCGAGCACGCATATCTGCACTTTGTTTAGCCTCTTCCTTTCATTCATTCATCTGCATCCCAGCAGAGCTGAGCACCCCTGTTCTACAAGGGCCTGGGCTTTAGGCCTCGTCCTTCATTACCGTTCACATTTAGACGGGAGACGGCTGATAGAGACGGATTCGGTCCGAACCCCGCGTGCTGCAGCGGAGTCTTGATTAATGGGTCTCTTGCTATTTTGGGGGCGAGGGGGATTGCCTGTGCAGAGATCAGCATGTAAAAGGAGCACTCAGCACAATCCTGACGTTTTGTTTTACTATCCCGCCAATAAAACTTGCAGAAATATGGCGCAACATCACCCCGTACGCGGCGAGAGGGGACTGTTCGACATCCCCCCACCACCACCCCTCGCTCCAGCATTTTTAGTTTATGCAAGTTAATTTTTTTAATTTACAGACTGAGCAGGATTTGAGTCAGCATCATTTCAGGATTTTTAGTTTAGTTTTTTTTTTTCATCTGGCAATGCGCCGTTTAGGGTTCTGTTTCCATGGAATTACCTTGCGATCGCGGGTTTAATGAGTTTTCCTTCTCCTTCTCTGGAAAAAAAATAAAAACAGCACTGAGTCGGAGGAGTAATTCAATACGTCCACTTCAACCACCTGCGTTCCTTTTCTCCTCGGACTTGTTTAATTAATAAAGCCGTCTCAAAAGCAATTTTCTCATTAGCCTGCAATGAAGGAATTAAAACGGAGAGGTAAGCAGTTCTCGCATGCAAAGCAGCCTCCAATTAGGCTGTTAATTGTCACTGCTCACACACCCCGAAGGCCGGAAAACACCCTTTTAAATTTTTTTTCTTCTTCTGTGTATTAAAACATGATTTATTAAGGGTAAATCAGCTTGTTTAATTAGACTCGATTAAGTATTTACTACCCTTGGGGGGAGTGTGATGTTTTTATTTATTCTTCTGCCTGTGAATGTAACCTAAAGGACTGGATGTGTAGCTCAGTGCAGTGAGGACATGATTTGAACTGCACACGGTGTGATGGTGGTGATATTTTCCGGGGTGACTCTACTCTACCACACACACACACACACACACGCATGCATGGTGAACGGCTAGGCTCGACGGCACAGTCACATGGCCCTCGGTAGAAGCCTTGTGGACATGGTGTGGGTTTCTGCTAAAGAGTCCACACACCTGTCTCCCGGGTACCGACCAATAAGATGCCCATGAGCGCTGGTCTGAAGTCAGTTTAGCGTTTTTCTTCCTAATGGTTATGGTTAGGATTTGGGTAGGGTTAGCTGGTCCTGGACCAGTGCTTCTTCTCTGGCAACTTCTCGATTTAGCTACTGCATATAACATAAACATAAAATGTAATATCACGCAGTAATAGAATATATCACACAGGATGACAAAATGAAAGGAAAAGTGTAAGTATGACTAACAATTTAAATTGGTAAGAAATAATAAAATAAAATAAAGATATTACCATAAAGATATATTATTGTAAATATATAAAAAGATTATATAGAGAAAACTAATTTAAAATATGAGTAACAGGAATTCATCTGTGTAGTTTGTCTCTCTCTCTGTCTCTCTTTCTCTCCCTCCCTTTCCTCTTTCTGTCTATCTCTGTCTCTGTCTCTCTCCCTCACTCTCTCTCTCCCTCTCTCTCCCCTGTGGTCTCAGGACTCTTTTGCGGCCAAAGCTTTAACAAAAGCTTGTTAAAGCTCAACGTTCGTGTCGTGTGAAATCAGCCCTCAGAATTGCAGGCTATTTAGCCATTCATTTTATTTACACTCTGATGAACCAGCATGGTTTCAAGGGTGGGCACTAAAGCTAAAACCAAAAGATCATTGTCAAGACATGTCTTACTTCATCCCCTCATTTATCATCTATTATAGATTGAAAATATTGGTACGACAGATAGATACAGGCACATCAGATCACAGACAAACAGAGTGAACAGCACGTGGGGGAATTAAAATGTTCAAACCCACACACGACACATCTAGATAGCTACTAGTGTTTCTAAGTAACATGGCAAGAATTACCACATATTCTACCACGGCTTGGTTAAATACTCGATTTTGATTGGTCAAGAGGGTGTCCCGGAACATCCATTCATTTTTGATATCGGACGTGTTATCCGGGTCTCAGGATGGAACGTGGATGTAACGTGTAAAAATGTCGAGGCGCCCAACATTAGGCTCCCGACAATGAAAATATTCCATTCCCCATTCAATGGAAGTAGTCCAGTCCGCTTCGCCTCAGAGTCCCATCAGCCTGTTGTGCTGTTCGTTTCAGCAACCGACTTGTCCGCAGTACATTACCCCTTACTTATTCCAGCATGGTATTACAGTGGGTATAACTGGCCCTGTCACATAGGGAAGAGGTCCTCTGCTTCCCCCTGTCAGTACGATAGTGAGTGCAGGGGTTATTGTGGGTCCTCGCTGTTCCTCGCTCTCCTACGAAAACAGAATCGTAATGCGGGATGTTAAACGGGAGTGCCGTAGTCTGGGAGATGTATTACAGCCCGACCACGGCCGTAGAAGGGGGGACTCGGCTGGCCGCAGAAAGGGGGGGGGGGGTATCGATCGGTCCCCCGCTTTGGGTACTAAAATAAGCAGCGGGTGATTGATGGGGCCGTTTACGTGGAGCTCTGCTCCCCCGTCTGGCACTAGACACTTAATGTCCAGAGCGGGTAATGATCCCAGACGGGGCGAATCGCCGGGTCAGGGGAGGACGGCACCGCGCGGTCCACGAAGGTCCCCGTCAAAGCAGCCGATCGATGCCCCTCCAAATGACACAAATCAGTCCACGACAACAACCGCCTCCGAATGGGGGCTGCTTTGAATTAAGGCCACGGGGGGTGAATAGTCAAAGTCAGTTGTTTGCTTCTTTCATGACGTGTCTTTTTTTGTTGTTGTTGTTGGGGGTTTTTCTTGCTGGTGGGCCTGGCCCGCTGGTCAGTGGCGGTTGCCGTCGGAGTTCGGCGGTGAATCCGGTGAAAGGTCAGAGGCAGGCTCCCGGGGACGTGGGCGGTCTTCTGAGGGCTCGTGTCGGGATGTTTTGGTTCCTGTCTGTCCACAGGAATTGGCGTGCCGGGCCGGTACACGGCCGAGCCGGGTTGCGTCACCGTTTTGTGGTGGCAGACAGGAAGTGTGGCGCTTGGAGCCTCACGGCCCTCCCTGAGGTCACCGCCATGCTGACGGCTCGGTGCCGTAAAAGCGGAAATGGACTTGTCGAACGTCACATGCGGATTGGACAAGCCGCGTCGCACCAGTCAGGACATCAGCTTTTTTAACGATTCAATCATACAGATTCCTAAGGTTCCCATCAGCAAGCCTCCTATTGCCAGGTTTTATTGCACCTCCCACCTCCCACCCCTCCGCCCCTGAACGCCGCCTCCCTGCTCCCTGCCTGTGTAAATGGCTGTGACTCATCTCGATGGTTAAACATGCAGAGACAATAAACCGCTCTGTGCTAACAGCGCTATTCAGAGCCGTGGCAGCAGGGTCCCTCAAGCCTTGATGGATATGCATCAGGCCCTGTGGTGTTTTGATCTTCTGTGTGTGTGTGTGTGTGTGTGTGTGTGTGTGTGTGTGTGTGTGTGCATCAGAGAAAGTGTGTGTGAGAGAGAGAGAGTGTGTGTGTGTGTGTGTGTGTGTGTGTGTGTGTGTGAGAGAGAGTGTGTGTGTGTGTGTGTGTGTGTGTGTGTGTGAGAGAGAGTGTGTGTGTGTGTGTGAGAGAGAGAGAGAGTGTGGGGGTGTGTGTGTGTGTGTGAGTGAGAGAGAGAGTGTGTGTGTGTGTGTGTGTGTGTGCATGTGTGTGTGTGAGAGAGAGAGAGAGAGAGAGAGAGAGTGTGTGGGTGTGTGTGTGTATGTGTGTGAGAGAGAGAGTGTGTGTGTGTGTGTGTGTGTGAGAGAGAGTGTGGGGGTGTGTGTGTGTGTGTGTGTGTGTGTGAGAGAGAGAGATAGTGTGTGTGTGTGTGTGTGTGTGTGTGTGTGTGTGTGTGTGTGTGTGTGTCATTATTCCTGCTTTATGGATGTACTATAAAATCTAGGATCTCATCCCGTCCCGAGGCCATGTTTGAGCCCGCATCCACCCGGGGCATCCACGTGCCTGTCCAGGGCAAATGCCGGCACCAGGGGCTGTAATTTCACAGACGGGTAACAAGCAGTAACTGTTCCTGCTGGTAGTTCTCTATCGCCTATCCCTAATATCTACGCTTAAAGTGCACCAAGAGCTGCAGTTTCATAAAAAAACTAAAAACAGTAGTTTAATGTGCAGTTACCATTTAATGGAACATGAAATTTGGTCTTCTGGATGAGGTCAGCTCCCCAGGCAACAGTTGGCTTTATTTCCATGTTAAAATATCGAAACAAATCTCTCATCAGAAAACGAACGATACAACACAGTATATTAACTGTATATGTCCATGTACTCTGTGTGGATGTGTACTGTGTCTTTGGTCTTTACTGCTCTAGACAGTTTTTTTTATTCTTCCACGCTGCCTGCAGTCAAATGCTCCACTGCTATGTTGTACACTCATTTTGCGTAGGCTACGTGTCAATCCTTGGTGCCCTACATCATTCACATGGGTAAACAATGTGTAAATTATCAGATTAAACATATATATATATGCCATTTAGCAGACGTTTTTATCCAAAGCGACTTACAGTAGTGAACGCATACATTTTTCAGTATATGTGGTCCCAGTGGGAATTGAACCCACAACCTAAGCGTACCAACTGTGCCACACAGAAACACCTGTTATGTGTGTATAATGCTAACATATGTGTAAGGACATTCCCGATCAGAAGATAATGATGCCTGACATAATGTAACATTTAAATGATTTAGAAATTAATTTATTAATCCTGGTTATTATATTGTGATGAGTTTAAAAGTATTTTTTTAATTGTCACATTTGATTGATGAAGAACGGTGAGTCATACATAATGCAGTCTGGTTGTTTTAGAGAATCCAATGCAAGTTATGCACGAGTATGTTACAAGATTGAATGAGAACGATGAATCATTTGAGCTTAATCGCAATTAACTTTGTACCCACCACCGAGTTCAAGTGACTGTACTGTTACATTTTTGGTGGCGCAGTTAAGTTTGTCACTCGAAGTTAAGGACAAATCACATTGTCCTCGGAGTGAATCAAAGACTTGTGTACCAATTAAGTACATTAAGTTACACACATTTAGCAGACGCTCTCATGCAGAGCAGCTTACAGTTTTATATTTTATTTTCACACAATTGATTTATACAGCTGGATTACTGAAGCAATTCAGGTTAAGCACCCTTGCTCAAGGGTCCAACAGCAGTGCCCCGGGGGCCTGGGATTCAAACCTGCAGCCTTTGCATTACAAGCCCAGTCCCCTAAACACTATGCTACGCTGCTACCATTAGAAACTCACATTCAAAGTAGATAAGGCAACAAACTCACAAACACACTTCTGCTCTTTTACAATGGAAAAGCGGTCTGCTCAAGTGAGTGTAAAGAACCACTTACTGGATGCTTATTGGTTAAACATGCATGTTAACGCTGTGGCATCAGAATGGAATTTAGCGAACAGATGCCCAACAGGCACGCGTGCACGCCAGCGCCCAGAGAGCTCTGCCAGCGCTCGCTCGCTTCCAGGTGGTAAACCGAGACACGTTGCCAAGAGCTTTTCCTTTACGTCTCGTACAGTAGGGCGGCGTACGCTAGCACCCGCAGATGGAATTCCACTTTGCGGCAAGAACCCTGCAGTTTTTCCAGGCCCTTAAATCTCTTAAGTCGCATCTAAGACCGTTTGGCCCGATAGCTTAAATTAAATCTCGTTCCAAATGTGTCAGTTGAGCTGTTTTCGTCAATGTCAGATATCGTCCAATAGCTCGCCCTCGGTGGGCGTTCGGGGCGGTCTGATTGGTTTGTAGAGCTGCAGTAACACTGTTAAATTAGGCAGGGGGCGGGTTAAAGAGTTAAGGGAGCCCTCTGCCACAGCCGGCTGGTTGTCTCCAGTGCCCCGTTTGGTCTGAGTGCTCCTGCTTCTGTAAATGGGAAATATCATTATAAACCTGATGCATCTGGGCCATATGCTTCTCCGCTCATTATCCTTTGGGTCGTGGCAGGGTTTTTCTGCACCTGCTGTTCTACAACACAGCACAGTACCGCACAGGATGAGAATACTTTTATTTATCCCAGCAAGGGGCAATTCAGGTTCAGGCTCTTAAGCCGCACAAACAAATATATCTGCTCTACTGAGAGGGGCGAAAAAAAGTCAGTTGACATGAGCCTGCAGCTCATAATTCAGGGCCTCGCAGTTTAGAATTCAGCGCCTCGCAGTTTGATGAATAATCGCAGTGAGCGCGCAAACCTAAAGACGTAGTTCAGCCTTGTCGATACGAGACGTTCCCCGCGTTGACGGCGCCTGTCGTTAGTGCTGACGGCCGAGGAAACGGCTGGGGTGAGGGAACCATTTCACTGATCGAATTGCGTTTGCCGCGGCGACTTCGGCGGGCTGACGGCGTGCGCCGTGCCGTTGTGCGGAGTTGCATCCTCCCTGTTGACGGAGCGATTCTGGCCATCCTGCTCCAGCTTCATTTGAATGCCCTTCATGGACAACTGCTAATGCAGCAAAGCACTCAGGACTCTTGACCCCGCAATAAATCACCCATCAGCTCTCTTAGGCTCCATTTAAGTTAATAAGCAGGCTATCAGCTACGTCGACTGCTGGCTGTGCACAAGCAACGCTGCTTTATGGCCTCTGTGTGTGTGTGTGTGTGTGTGTGTGTGTGTGTGTGTGTGTGTTGTAGAGCTGGGGCTCTCTGGGTTGGAGTCCACGAGAGTCCCCGTTGCGGTGCTCGTTGAAGATTATAAATTGGGGTCGCTCCTCTTTCGTGATGCTGACAGACCAGCGGAGATTCTACCCCTCAGATCACCGACCCCGGCAGCGGCATGCTCCCGCCTCCCCACGGTCACATCACGGGGGAACCGAATGGGACGCAGAAAAACAAAAGGCACAGTGTGCGAATCGAGAGTGCGCTTATTTAAGTGGTGGCTGGGGTGGGAGGGGCGGGGTGGGCAGTGTGCTGGTCATTGAGCTGTTCTCATAGAGCATTATGGGCACTTTTCAATTAATGAATGGAATTTCGATTAATTTCCTGAATTGACTGAAGTTGAAATGGAATTGGCAACAAACCCTGTGCTCTGAAAAGATCCAATCTGGTTTTAACCAGGCAGCAGCGAAGCTAGTGTGGGAGTTTTCCACTACGATTATTGTCTGGGCGCGCGCCTCTTCCAGGTCACGGTGTGGAGGGTGACGGGGTTTGGCGGTTTGGGCCTGGGGGGGGGAGTTGGGATCACCAGAAAAACCACCACCTTTATGGCGCCCTCTCACTGCAGACGACCCCGGCGTGAGAAACGTGCAAACCCCAGCCCGGTGGCGTGTGTCTCCGAGGCCTCGGAGCACGCGTGTGACCGCCATCGGTGCGTAGGCCGTGCTGGAAACACTGTGCTCTCATAAAGCAACAGTGGAACAGACGGTTAAGGAAGCGGAAAGTGCGTAAACCCAGGCCAAGAAACACAGCTGTGTGCGAGCGCAAATAAAGCCGGTCGGGCGTGCGAGCACAGCGGCGACTTGGGAGAGCGGCAGCAGAGGCATCGTTTTAAAACTGATGAGGCTAACGCTCCTGGATCTCATTCAGATGCTTCCTGTTCTGGCCGTTTTTGTGCCGGGGAGCGAGGATTGCGTTACTCTGCCGGGGCGGCATTGCAACAACCTGTTCATGTGTCTCAATGTTGCTAAGAGGAAACCGGCTGCAGTGCGCAAGCTACAAAACACGTCTGTTGAATGGGACTGAAACACACTCCACTATGCCTGCTTACCAGACGTGCAACCAGGGGACAAAGAAGGGCAACTCAATTGGTACCTAGTATGAAAGGTGAAAGACTTAAAACGCATAATCTAATCAAACGGAGACTAGGAGATTTGATTGAGGTTTATTAATTCATAAAAGTGAACTACCAAAGATTTCTTAAGATAAGTTTGGTTAGCAGAACAAGAGGGCACAGGTGGAAATGAGTTAAAGACAAATTCTGCACGGATATCGGGACAGGACTGGAACGGCTTGCCAGGTCAGGTAGTTGAGGCAGAAACACTTGGGTTATCCAAGTCTGGGCTTGATGCAATACTGGATACTCTTCAGACTGAAATGACGAGCCTAGATGGGCCGAATTATGTATTCATTCATCATTATGTATTCTTATATTCTTATGTACTTATGTTCTGCCTGAAAGAGGGCACCGTTGTCACCCTCGCCCCTTGGAACTTTTTACACCCTGTCATTCGTCCTCTCACTTGCAGTGTTTTGCTCCTTGTCTCAACGCCATCTCCTAAGAAACAGCCCAAGCTGAGCCTCTTAGCAGATCGACCAGAGACGCCCGGCTGTTCATTGTCAGATGCCCGGCCCGCTCTCTCTCTCCCACCCTCCCTGCACGGTCGCGTGTTTGGCATTTGCGCTCCTCGATCCCTGGAACACGTTTCCCCGTTTGCTTCTGGGAAGGAGCAAGGAGCGGAGCAAAGCACGCGTCCGCTGAGAAGCCCAGACAGTGCTGTTTCCATTCGTTCTTCTGAGGGATGGGGTGATGGAGGGGTATGGGGTGAGGGGTGAGGGCTGGGGGGGGGGGCACGTCACTGCATCCTGTAATGTCTCTGTGTTTATAGTGGGGGCCGATAATGTGGCTCTTCACAGCGCCCGGGCCTGTGGAAATTCGGGAGGTGGGAGAGACAGAGCGAGATGGTCTCTGCTCTTCATCTCGAGCCCCCGTGAAGGGTGAAGCCATGTGACACAGTTACGCCATCGGTGCCGGCATTCGCCCCTTTGCGCTGCGAGTTTGCAGAATGGACACACGGTGCCAAAAAGCCACTTATGCCTTTCGTGAGGGGGGGGGGGGGACACACTTGGAAAGACAGGCTTGACTGTCTGCTGGCCGGGACAGGGCGAATGCAGCCTTCACTACACTTATGATGGCTAACAGTGACGGTTCCCCTTGCACTGATGCAACACCTGAATCCTAATCCAACTGGACTCGATTCCCTGCGTCCGTGGGATTTAGTCGCACCGAAATAAGGCGAGGAATCCGTCTACGACGGTGTAATGAAAGTGTTCATCAAAACAGCGTCTGAAATTGTTTCGATCTTGATATTTTAACCCCCCCCCCCAAAAAAACAAAAAAACAAAACAAGCACAGGACGGATGTGGCTACAGACCACTTTGGCGGAACCCCTCATTAGTATCTTGCAGTAACCGCTTGTTCATCGAGACACGCTACCGTTTTTACCGCCGCCTCGTCTCGGGCCAAAAACGATCTAACATGCTTCTACCTCGGGCCCGTCACGTTTTGACGTGAGTGATATTCGCGGGGGCCGATCGGAAAGCCAGAGTAATGCAGTATGGCATTAATCATCGCGTTTCTGTGGCGCAATTAATTTCTGGGGAGCAGAACATTTCTCTGTAGTCAGACAGAGTGAAGAAAACTGGCCGTCTGCAATATCGGTAATGACGTTCTGTTTTTACGATCTGTGTTTATTTATGCTGTCTGAAGCGAGGCTAGGAGATATTAAGTTGGCGGGGAACTCCTATAGTATTACACTGCCATGGAGGGAGCTGTCAGAGAGCGGGGCACTGCAAGAGGGTCACTATGGAGATGCTGCCCTGCATCGATCCCTTAGTCCTTTGACTCTGTTGTGTTTTGGACTGGCTGTGCGGATCCCTCGTGAGAATCCTTTTGGGCCCGTCCAATGTGACTGTGCAGGTAACTCCCAAAAAAAAGGCCCTTGAGTAACAATTGAGTAAAGGAGGGATCCTTTGAAGTTCAAATGAGTGTCCGTCGAGCATCCCATACCATCCGTATCGAGCCCCACCAAGCCAGCCACAGCAGCGTCTCGGTGCTAGCGTCTCTCGTGATTGGCTGCATTATCAGGATGAGGTCATAAACACTTGCCGTGGAGCGGAATGGCTGCGCTCCCCCTGAACTCCCCCGTTCTGCCCCCGGGGGGCGCGCTAAAGCACGTCAACGGGCCCCTCTCTGCAAACCGCCTCAAAGTCTTCCCGCTCTTTTACAGCTGTCTGGATAGAGGCGGCCCCTCGGCTCGTGTCTACCACAGCCTCAGTCACATTTTATGGCGCTGCAAAAAGAAGGACACTTTATTTACTGCTGTTGTCTAGTAAAAGCAGCGCTTTATACCTTCCCCCAGAAAATACAATACACTTTCGTAATTAATGGGGCTCAGCCGCGGTGGCTTCAAGACGGGTAGAAAGTGCTGCGTTTGAACATCCCGGCAGGGCGGTATCGACGTCGTTAGCCACCAACGGAGAAGAGAGGAGAAACGGGGAACGCTCCCGGAGTTCTCTCTCTCTCTCTCTCTCTCTCTCTCTCTCTCTCTCTCGCATGCCTCAGACACTCACAAGAGGGGAAAGCGATATGCAACCTCACCGGGCTCTCACCGAAATCCAAACACCGATTCAACTGGCAAGGCGGGTCAGGTGCCAGCGAGGTGGGCCGGCGACACAGAGGCGCTCGGATTTCGCAAGTCCGCTGCCTCCGCCGTCTCAAAGTTCTCGTGTGGAGGAAAGCGGGAAAAAGGGGAATTAAGATATCCCTGTTTTCCTTTCGCGGGTGAAGTGTCTGTCCAGACCCCGTCCCTGCACTGACGGATAGCGTTGGGCAGGTGACACTGTGCAGGGCGGTAGCGGGGGGAGACAGCTGCTCCACGCAGCCACACAGATGGAGCAGAGGCCAGGGAGAGCGGAAAAAGCTGGCCCGCGGCACAGGCATCTCTGTCATCTTGTAGCATGTTCCAGCCCTTTTAAAGATGTCAGCACAGAGGGTCACATTTAATTTATCAGCCACATTAATGCCCTTTCTGTGTCTCTTCCTCTCTCTTTCTCTCTCTGTGTCTCTCTCTCTCTTTCCCTTTCTCTTTCTCTGTGTCTCTCCCTTTCTTTCTATCTTCCTCTTTCTGCTTCTCTCTCATGCTAACTTTTTCTCATAGACCTCTCCCCACAGCTTGGGAGAAAAAACAAAAACTTAAAAGGCACGTGTTTAGTTTGCCTCTCTCCTCCTGTGATGTGCAAAGGCCCATGGGTACGCGATTGTTGCCTGACATCTGTTTAACCCAGAGCTGGAGTTGAGAG
Organism: Aldrovandia affinis; assembly: GCA_029706075.1. Taxonomy (NCBI): domain Eukaryota; kingdom Metazoa; phylum Chordata; class Actinopteri; order Notacanthiformes; family Halosauridae; genus Aldrovandia; species Aldrovandia affinis. Next base: position 886,119 of record JAINUG010000177.1, read on the forward strand.
GACAAGCGAGGGAACCTGCTGCCGGAGTTGCGCACGCCAGCGTTGTTTATTAACCTTGTCAGCCATTCAATTCGCCCAGCCCCCCCCACCCCGTCTGGATCCCGTTAAAGAGGGATTTGCGTTCGTCTTGTGGAAAAGAGCTTGTGCGTGTTCCTCTCCAACCCCCCCACCCCCCCACCCCTTGCCCGCCCGCCCCTTAATGGTAAAAAAAAAAACCCAGAGTCTCCTGGCCCACACTTTCAAAGCCTACCGCATCATGGAAATTTGGCTGCTGTCCCCAGACTCGCCGGTGATGTCGACTGCAGTTTAGAATCATTTACAACCCTCCGTTTCAATAAGGGCATTTTTTTAATTTGTTCCGTCGCCATGTTTGAATTGTGGCTCTCACTCCAACCCCTGTTTTCAGCTCTCTTTTCGCTTGTGTAAATGTGGGTCCATAGGGCGAGCGAGACGATTGGCCCTTTTCTTCCCGTGAGCCGCCTGCCTGTATAAAGCCGTCAGCCATCTTTAAATCTGCCCGTCACGTCCGGGGCAGGACAAGTGCGGCTGTGTGACCTGAGTGCCTATCTCTGTTCACTCTGAAATTCCTGCAGGTGTCCTGCTCTCCCGCACTTCAGAAAGGGCGCGAGTGTTTTCCCACCTCTTGGCCAGCTGGAGGGTGAATGTTTACGTTTACATTTTACATTTTAGGCATTTAGCAGACGCTCTTATCCAGAGCAACTTACACAGTTTACATTTCTTTACATACAATCCATTTATACAGCTGGATATTTTACTGAAGCGATTCAGGTTAAGTACCTTGCTCAAGGGTACAACAGCAGTGCCCCACCTGGGAATTGAACCAGAAACCACTGAGTTACAAGCCCAGCTCCCTGACCATTACACTACACTGCCAGGCGTTTCCGTGCTTTCTTCACATGAGAGGAGTGATGCTCTGCGAACCTCGGGCACTGTCGGTGGAGACCGGACAAGGGGGTGGAAGCCAAGGAAAGACGATGAGGAGTGCTCTGTGTATCTGCTCATTAAGATACAACAGAATTAACAATGAGTCCCTGAGGTATGGTCTAGTGATTGCAGTTTTTTTGTTTTAAATTATCAATAATAAAAACATTACAACGAATGTTTACAACGAAAGGTCATAAAACGTATTTCCATTGCGGTCATTCTGCTGGCAGGCGGGCATAAATGGCAGGTATGCTCGAGACCGTCACCACGTGCTGAACGAGCACTAAACACACGAGCTACATGAAAAGAGACAGACAACATTAACAAGTGCAAAATATGGGCCTGTAAAATGAGCTCCTCCTAAGTTTAAAAGCAGAAGGGGAAGGGGGCTAGCACTTACTGTCCCTGCACTCAACAGGCCACACCACAGCTAGTAAAAAAAATGTGCAGACTGTGAGACAATGATCTGCGTACTTTGGGCCCGTATGATTATTACTGGAGAGAGTTTAGAAGTATCCGTTTTCCCAGCACTATGCCCTGCTCAGTGTTGACATGCGATGTTGACATATTTTGTAACCCAACTTATCCGGCCGAAGCAGCTGAGGTAAAGTGGCGTGCTTAGCAGCGCAAATGTAGCTCCACTCCTGGGACTTGAACCTGCAACCTTCTGTTCCAGAGGTCAGCTTCCGTGGCACTACGCCACACGTTATCCCTCCGCGCGCATAATTAATGGTCAAATTTAGTTTCAACCCTCGTCGTGGAAGATAAGATCAATAAGTTGATTCTTGTTGTGTTGATGTCCCCCTGTGTCATTCTTCAGAGGGTGGCAGTGTTGGCATAATGGTTAAGGAACTGGGCTTGTAACTCAGAGGTTGCAGGTTCGATTCCCAGGTGGAGACACTGCCGCTGTACCCTTGAGCAAGGTACTTAACTTGAATTGCTTCAGTAAAATATCCAGCTGTATAAATGGATTGTATGTAAAGAAATGCAAACTGTGTAAGTCGCTCTGGATAAGAGCGCCTGCTAAATGCTTAAAATGTAAATGTAAATGTAGAGCCAGGCCTGTATGTATCTCGGAATAGGAGAGCTCATCTAGCACCAGGTTTTATAGCTTATAATTCAGGCCTCCAGTGGCAGGACACTGATGCAGCCTCCTTATGAAGCCACCTGTTGAGCTATCATTAACAATCACCCATCTGCATTATCTAAAGCATCTCAACTAACTGTTTAATTGTAATCAATTACGTGAAGCTCCATGTGGATTCACATAGTGCTCCATCTTGTGTTTTTCAAAGCAGGAAATTCTTGCATTTGTCTCCCTCTTGGCAGTATATCCTGAGTACCTGTTGGTGAGCTTAATTTGAAAGCTTGTGTACTTTTCTTGTGTATCAGGGGAAACTGAGTCATTTTGGAAATGTGCTATATGCTTCAGTTTTTACATTTATTGGCATTTTACCTGCAGGTGGCAAATTGTGAAGGCTCTTTTTTTTAAGGAAGCAGTAACTTGTCATCCATGCATTATTTTTACAGCAGGCTAGCAATGCCTACCAGGTAGGCTTTATAATATTATGGAAAATGCCCACTTCTGAAGGATTGCTAACAAACCTAAGCTACAGTTACTTATAATATAATAATAATAATACAAAAATAATTTCCAAACACAGGAGCAGTGAATAGCAACACTGTTCTTTGTGATGATTTCAGTCATAATTCATAATAACCCTGTCAGAAGCTCTTTGTAACTTTGCACAGGACTGACAATTTGTGCACCACTGTTGTAGTCAAATCAATTCAAGACAACCTCTGGGTGTCTTTCCCTCTAATTAATCGCAACTTCATCACAACTAATTGCATCTGAATTGCAAGCCAGTTACAATACCCAGAGCTGAAACTGCAGGGCCTGTACTCTCCTACTTTCTCAGTCTCAAGACATAAATGGCAGCTCTACAGAAGCTCAATGGTGTGATCTCTGTACAGAGAAGCAGGTGGATGGGGTTGTGTCATATCAAACTTTAGCGGGGAGTTATTGCTGTGCAGTTTCACCAAGACAGGGAAGAGGGCTGCACTGACAGAGGGCCCTCGTCTCAATATCCATTGAACGGAAGAGAGTTTGACTTTCGCCAGATGATCCTCTTTTAAGCAGCGCATGAGACTAAACGCATTGAGCAGCTTGTGTCTCGGCTCTTGCTTCCTGCTTCGTGCTCCTTCCCCTTGCGTGCGTCTGCAGACGTATGCGTCGGCGTTCGCATCCACCTGGAGCGAAGAATCCGTCAAGGACGTTCCAAAAGATGTATCCGTGCCCTGCCAGCGCGGGGCCGGTTAGCGAGTGGGATTTGGCCGCTTTGTGTTTGTTAAGTAGTTGCTTAGAAATGAAACCTTGTGTTTTATCTATCGTATCAGTCTGTGAGATACACTGCTTATTCAAGGAGATTGGTTGATAGAGACTTGGCAAGTGGCAGCGCCGCCTCTGTCTGTCTCCTGCTCTCCTTTAGCCCTGCTCTGAAGTCAGATTCACCAAATCTCATTTGTCAGTTACGCTTGGCAAAAACCGGCAAAAAAACGCGCGTGGGACGAGTCGGCGTTTGTACTCGGCTGCGACCCGCTTAATGCAGAGCTTGCTGTATTTTTTTACAGTTTCGGGAGGTTTTATTTGGCTTTAATTGACACTCTTACACCACGTCCACCAATATAAGCGTTACAACAGGGAATGGCATTAATGTGCTGTCAGAGATTCCGCTAGCAGGAATTTCCGTGTGTCCTGAAGAAGGGCAGGGTTTAAAACGATCTGCCGTAGAACTGTCACTGTCGTAGGGTGGAAGATTTGAATTTCAAAACAATCCACATGATCAGCAAGATATCAACCTACATAACCCAACTTTTTTAAATGTAACGGCTTTATAAAACTGACACTTAAGTTAAGATTGATATGTAATATTCGTAGAAAGTTTGAAATAAAAAGAGCATGCAGTTCTGCAAAATAGTGACTGATTTAAATTAAGAAAATTAGAAAATCTGTTTCTCCCCTCTTGAAGTATACAAAACAAGAATAAACAAGTAAATAATATGGTTTAAAAAAACATGCATGCATTTGGATTTATTCAAGTAAATAATTTCAAATAATGTAACCACATTTTTAAAACTTAACAAATGGAGCATATTGATACAGTCACATTGTGTATTGATTTGCTTGGCAGATGGAACGCAAATATAATTTCTTCAATTTCCATGCCCTTTAGTTTCTTTGCTGTATCTTTTTTTTAAAGTAGTGAAATGTAATTGTTGACAGTTTAGTGCTGTTCATTTTATGTACAGTAGAGAGCTGCTGTTCAAGTTGTGCTGGGTTCAAGAGCAAGCCAGAATACCAGGGACAGGTAGAGAGAAGAGGCAGGGAAGCAGACAAGGAGATTAAAACCCTGAAGAGTTAGTGAGCTACTCAGGACTGGCACACAGTAGACTAGTGGTTACACTGGGCAGCATATTGTTCTTAGTTATGGCCTAATAAATTAAAGTCCACAGTGCTTTTACTTGTCCGTCCAAATGAATGATAGCTTCTGTTTTTTTTAAATGATATTCATGACATTGACGTGCTGTTTTTTGCAACATTGCTAACAGTAATAGTTAGAGTTAAGGGTAGCTTGAGTTGACTTGGTACAGAGAGGGCTTGAATTTTTTGCTCCCAGATCTTTTGTAAGCACACACAGGTTCCAATGGGGGCAACGATCTATGCAGTATGCCGCAAGATCTGTCTCCGATATGTGAGATTCAACTCACTCATGGCCTTGTTACAATATCCCCACCCGCCTCCTTTGCAAACTCCTTAGTCAACAAACAGCATTAGCAGTAATCGAATGCAAATTGTAGCTTGTGAGTATACAACTTTAATCCCAACATACTGTATTTAGTAACTTCCTCAACTGCCAGGTATATAGGTTTTGGTATGCAGCATTCAGCCTGCTATGCCAAAAGAACCAGGACACAGGTTGGGCTGACTGAGAGTAACTCTGAAGAGTGGCATCACAATCAATAGTAGGCTCTTTGTAGCAATAAAGCCTGTTAACATATGATGGAGAGGAAGTGTCTAGTGAGTATGATGTGCTTTCTGTACATTAACTGAATTAACTGGTAGTAGTCTCCAGGTAAAGGTCTGGTCATACAGGTATTTAATGTTGTATATGAAGACATTATTCAATCCAATTCCATTCAATTTTACTTGTACAGAACTTTTTACAGAGAACTGCCACAAGGACACTTTACAGAGAACAGAAGATATGAAAACAACACTGCATAGCTGCAATATCATTATAGACCTGTGTTCCCCAACAATCTGAATCCACTGTGGATCCACTTTCCGTGTGGTCATATTGGAAAAATAAGGTTACGGTTTTTGTTTTGCCAGGCACGAAACCTTGATTCCTTTCAAAATATCAGATGCCAGCTTGTTACTGGTGTGATGCCATTCCAGTCCCTACAACGATTTACGATGTATATCAAAATAGGCCAACCAAACCTTTGTAGTAGGTTTATATTTATTAAAATTAACTGACTCAATTTCTCATTAGATACGTAAATGGAAGACATAAGCTTTCCGATGATGAACTCAAATGTGAAATGTGCACTGGCAATGCACGCGCCCACGGCAGCCTCTTATTAGGACGTTCATCGTGTGTTGTTTGCACTTCAGCTCAAAACAAGCGCGATTAAATTGCATGTGATTTAACGCTCTCCGGCGGCTCTCTTTATACACGGTGCGGGTCTGGGCTGCGTTCGCCGTCGGTTCTTTTGAAAGGTTAAGGGCGGCTGGCGGAGAACCGCGCGCGCTGACTCAACCCAGACACTTGCCGTGCCGCCTACTGCAGCAGGAACTGTGCACGCGGTGCTTGAGGAGTTTTGGAGAGGGTCGATGAATTAGGCCAGCTAGTTCGTTAGGATTCATGATGACTGATTAATTCCAACCGGGTCGTCACGCACCCGGTTACGGCTTTCTCTCACGCCGCTTCGGTTCGGAAAGCTTTGTCGGACGGTCGACGACGGGTCACGCCACCTTTTAGTGAGGCAGTAGTGAAGAGTAAACATTTCATTTTTATTTTTCCTATCCAAAAGGAATGCTTAAGGCGGAGGGCTTGTCGCACACTGTGCCGTATTCAGCTGCTGACGGATAAGCTGCGCGATTGCTGATTGCTTCCTGTTGACCATTTCCAGGTTTCAGCGAAAGCGGCAGAATATTTTTAGTCAGGGCATTTTACTAAATGTTCCCGGTGTCACTAAAAATACCACAGCGCCGCATTCTCACACAGGCGTCTGTCACATGACGCATGTGCTCATCACTATTGATTTTCAGCATCATCCGTAGGCTACGACTAGAAATAAATCTGCGCTTGCAGAAGAACCTATTTTATGTTTATTGTCGAACGTCATTTCATTTTAGAGCATAATCTGTATCAGCAAAATGTTGATGTTCTATCCGATTAAAACTTCCCAGAGGGGATTTTTTCAGATTGTTTGCTATGATAGTTTTGATGTATATTTATCTGTGTATTTGTCGCTGTTGCTCTGGTATGGATGCTTCTCTGTGCTTCGCTTCTGTTGTGGCCCTCTGGACGTCCTGAATTTATGTGTAAACGAATTGCAATCATCACAGCGCAGCTCAAAGCGTTAAACTGTTTTCTCATCGTTAGGCGAAAGCAGCTCACGGCTGAACCCGGTGAACCGTGGGAAACATTTGTTTATGTAATTAAGGAATTATGCAAGCATGTAAATGTATGAGGGCTGGCTGGGTGATTTCAATGGGGCCAGTTTGTTCTCTGTCCTCTGTCCTATTTTGAGGGGCCAGCCTTAGTGTATTTGGGTTTGTCAGTAGCCTATGACAAACATTGTCATCCCCAAAGTGGGTCTGATGTGAGTAACCACGGTGACCCCTGGCAAACTCCCCCGCACCCGCACCGATCACACAGATCAACTGCCGCCCGCATGACGTACCAACACTTCTCATTCTGCAGCCGGGGTTGCCATGGCAGCAACAGAAAACCATTCATTTTGATTACGGCTTTGGTTCTAATCGTCCAATTTCAAAATGTTGCCATAAGACCCCCGAATACACGACTGCGCACTTGCAGTGGTTCCACGTGCAGTGGGTCTAGATGGGTTTTTACCAGGAAAGGGAAATTAGCAGAGAGGTGTTTAAATATTCCGCCCCAACATATAGTGAGCCTCCCCTGCTGCTGACGAACGCTGTGTACGCGTGTGAGTCAGTATGTGTGCGTGCTGCTGGCATGTGTGCAAGTGCGTGTATGTGTTTTGTACACAAGTGTACGCATGCTTGTGTGTGTGTGTGTGCGTGCGTGCGTATGTGTGTGGGTGTGCGTGCGTATGTGTGTGTGTGCGTGCGTGCGTATCTCTGTGGGTGTGCGTAATCAGCAAAGACGCTCATCGCCCCAACTCTGGCACGACAAGCTTTTTAAAGAAAGTCGAAAGCCTTTCAAATGTAAATTGATCAGCGGGGATTCGTGTTCCTCCGTACGCACGGCCCGTTGGTGGTGTTGATGCTCCGAGAGCAATGATAAAAGAAATCAGTGCAGATGCAGCAACGGGCTGGGGGACTGCCAGCGGGGGGCTGACCGGTGCGAGTGTGAGAGACAGACAGACAGGGAATGTACAGCATGCAGTGTGACTGTGAGACAGAAAGGTGAATGTACAGCATGCAGTGTGACTGTGAGACAGACAGGGGGAATGTACAGCATGCAGTCTGCGACAGACAGACAGGGTGAATGTACAGAGTGAGTGTGAGACAGACAGACAGGGTGAATGTACAGAGTGAGTGTGAGACAGACAGACAGACAGGGTGAATGTACAGAGTGAGTGTGAGACAGACAGACAGGGTGAATGTACAGAGTGAGTGTGAGACAGACAGACAGGGTGAATGTACAGAGTGAGTGTGAGACAGACAGACAGGGTGAATGTACAGAGTGAGTGTGAGACAGACATACAGGGTGAATGTACAGAGTGAGTGTGAGACAGAACATTCCTCAAACTACTCACAACTCAGACTACTCAGACTTCCTCACAAACGCTACACGACACTTCAGCTTCCTCCACCACACCACAGGCCCAGCGCTCCCCACTTCCCCTCTCCTACCCGTTCACATTCGTCTCTTGCTCCCTCCGTCTGTCTTCCTAGCTCTCTTCTGTACCTCCATCCCTCTCCGCCACTGCCCCCTCACCGAACCCTTTGATGAACGGAGAGTGTGTTCCCAGGCAGACCCATACAGTAATGATAAAACCATGCAGCGGGGCGTGGAAAACGGTGACCTCTCGCACACTCGACCCCTCCGCCCCTTGTGTCAGAGATTTTTCGAGCAGCCTGGGGCGAACTCTCTCGCCCCTTTCACACAGACGGTGTTCAAAAGAGGGAGGCGCACCCCCCCCCTCACCTGGGCCGTAAATCACGGCCCCTCCGGAGGTGCGGTGGCAGTTTTAAGAGCCCTGCCTGGGAGCAGTGGTCTGCCCTCCAGCCCTGGCCTGGCTGAACACAGGAAGAGGAAGTGGTGAGGGCGACCGTGTCCCTCTGACCGCTTGGTTCCTGTCACGGTTCAGTTAGTGGTCACATTCATTCTCGACCCCTTTGAAGGGTGAAGGACTTTTACGGGGGAAGGTATTGGGTGAGTCTGATTTGAGGACAAAGGACAGCTGGATTGAAGGTCACAGATCTGCTAAAACTGCTGAGACAAGAGATATGAGAGAAATAAAAACTTGGCTTTGACATGGAAGTGTTGAATCCACCAATCGAGTGCTGACTTTGTCCTGAAGGGTGGTGAGGAACCCTTGACCAGGGCTTCCCCAGATGTTTCTGGTCTCTGCTCCATCTTCCCTCTGAAATGCATAATTGGGTCAATTATTATATATTGATTGACTAAATTATTTCTGTTATTACTCTTATAATTCCCTGGGACTAAAATCAACAAGTTCTCATGTTATTTTGCATTCTGCTATTTAAGCCCAGCAAATTTGCACTCCAGAACCTGGGCCATCCGGCGAGCTTGCCAGGAAGCAGCAAGGGCGTTCCTGAAGAGCAGGTGGGCGAAGATCCGTCTCGGAGGAGGCGGATCATTGCCGGCCTCGGTGATAATGGCTTGACCTGGAGCTGGAAAGGGCAGCGGGCTGGTGAGGAGGAGGGGGGGGGGGGGGCAAATCGAAAAATAAACAGAGGGTTGAATTGGCTACTAAATTGGGAGAAAAACGGGGAAAAAATCTGAAACAAAGTTTCCTCGTTGTATTGTGTAATTTGCTTGGTATGAGACAGGGGTGTCAAATCTTATCCAAGAAGGGCCGGTGTGAGTACAGTTTTTTGTCCTAGCCCAGCACTAAAACACCTGACTCAACGAATCTCAGTCTCTTGATTGTAGACCGTGATTAGTGAATTAGTTGAATCGGGTGTGCCAGTGCTGGGCGAGGACAAAAGCCTGCACCGACACTGACCCTTCTCAGATAAGACTGGACACCACTGGTATAAGATGTTTGAGCTCAAGTGGTGAATTACGTTCCAGTTAGCAAACACTGTTTTTAAGGGTCTCCAGAAAGCTCCGGCTTCATTTGCTCCACTCCGCGCGGCGGGCCCTGGCGACAGGTGTCTTTGCAGCCCTGCTGTGTCTTTGTGAATCCCACCCGCGGCGGTTTTTGCATGTCTGAGGAATTGATCAGGTCCATCGACTCGAGGAACGGACACGGCGCTTAAGCCCGGGCTGCCTGTCAGACGGAGAGAGTATTTACGAGCCTCACAGAAGCCGGGCCCGGGGAAATAAGCGTCTGCTTCTCCTCCGCTTGCTAATCCGCGCCGGGGCTGCTTTGTTTGCGGTTTGTTATCGAATCCGATAACATAACTCAGAGGGAAGGGGGCCCGACGTCGATGAAATCCGCCGCGCTCCCGCCCCCACACCCTCCCACCTCGGGGCCGCTAAAATTGACCGAGGGAGGATAACGTGTGACAGGTGAGGTCAGCCCGTCGCGTAAAGCCAGAGCCGTTCTATTTTGGCATCAAACGAGAGAGGGGACGGGGTGGCGAGGGTGGCTGGCTGGCATCGGTTTCATAAGCGATATTATGTAAGTACCTGAGTTCAGCTCAGCTTAGCGCTGTGTGAGAGACCAGCTAGCCCAGGGTCAGACTGCCCCCCCGCCCCGTGTCTCCGAGCCCCTCCCAGCCCTTCCTGCGTTTAGGTGACTCAGCCGTAAGCACGAGCCCGACTTAAAGGTCGTCCAGACAGCTGCCTGACGCAAACGAGACAGGTTCCTACCAGCGGCGAGGCGCGCCGCACGTGAAAGTCTTTAGCACCACCTGTAACCAGATCCAGCTCCAGCCAGAATGGGGCTATTAGGAGCTCGGAATATATCAAACACAGATGTACTCTCGACCGTTTGTTTAAAGCATTCAATAATTCAAAACGCAACTGTTATAATTCAGGCAATATTACATTCTGGACAGTGCTTTGCCTGCTTTATATTTCATATTAATCTAATGGAAAATGTATGATGTTAATCATGTCGGGGAGAGGGGGTGGGGGGGCGGGCGGGTCGAGCCAGGAGCAGGTTGAGACGTGGGAACAGACAGTCTACGGAGGCACTCTTTATTCTCTTCCTCCCTTCTTTCTCTTTTTCTCTCTTTCTTTATCTCTGTTTCTCTTTCCCATTCTGCCTACTCTTCTCTTTATCTCTCAATCGTCCTGTCTCTCCACCGCTATCCTTGTCTGTCTCTCTCCCTCCTTCCTTCCTCTTTCTCTCTCTCTCTCTATCTCTCTGTCTTTCCCATTCTGCCTCTCTGCCTACTCTTCTCTTTATCTCTCAATCATCTTCTGACACTCTACCGCTATCCTCCTCTGTCTCTTTCCAGTCATTACGAATCTTTCAGCCCCTTTTACCTGCAATAATTATACAGCAAGACTACGATGCTGGAAATGTGTTCATCATGGGTAATTTACCACAGTAATTTGTTCTCTTTACTTTTGCAAGCAGAATCCCTATTGAGCATCAGAGCCATTTTATTCATTGTAGTCAGAAAAGATTGAGATAGTACAGCGAATGGTTTCATTTTCTTTGAAGTGTGGAAATGCATAACTTCCTGTAACTTTTCACATTCAAGTTACCAGATGATTGCCACTCCCCTCACCCCAGCATGCAGGAAACTTTTGTGATACAGTGCAGTAGTGATTGGTGAACGAGGTGTCATGACATCAAAAAATGGGTGGAGCTACCAGTAACTAACTGATTTGAACCAATCATTGTGTTTTGTTGTGGAGACCAAAACCTGTGGTGATTGGTGCAAACAAATCAGTGATTGGCATCTTATTGTAGCCCCGCCCATTTTTTGGTGTCATGATACCTCATTCTCCCATCACTACGGCGCAGTATGTTACGGATAAATACATACAGCACATCCACGGTGGTTTGATT